>JAUMHA010237706.1:0-14140 GCA_032359765.1 Saxidomus gigantea | reverse complement strand
TAAAGATGACTATTCCCAAAGGGCAGCTTCTCGCTGCCGCCCTCTTTGGGTTTTTGGCCGTTGTAAGCGGCAAGAGGGTTTCTTGTGATAATATCGCTCCTGCAGCAAAAACTGTGTACGACTTTAGTGCAATGAACATATATGAAAATGAGACTATTTCCTTTTCGAGGTACGCAGGGAACGTGCTCGCCATTATTAATTTGGCGACGTACTGAGGTATGAATCGCGTCCACTACGTGGGCATGAACGCACTTACAACGGAATTCTTGAGCTCTGGCTTCAAGGTGCTCGGATTCCCTTGCAATAACTTCTACTTGGTAAGTTTATTTTCAGATATTTATATTGTGTTCCTACTTATATATCTATATGTGTAGATTTGCATTATTTATTGTTTAGTAGAATTATATAGAGGATCTTCCATGAGTGTTCATGTTCTATTGAATTTATTAAACGAGACATCTATAAACGATTAAACGAGGCTCTGCCGAGTTTTTATCGTTGTTAGATGGCGAGTTTAATAAATTCAATACGACACAAACACGAATGAAAATTCTATTTAGATGAGATGGTGCGAAAAAACTGAACCAAGTTTTGACACCAACTGCGTAGAAGAGCTCCCCCTTTTCTATGAAAAGTTGAGCTAAAATGCAACGGAGAATACTCGAACAATGCAATTTAACACGAGCGTATAAGAGTTGACACTTGTAAGGTCCAAAGTACGATGCACGTTTTTATTGTCACTTTAAAATTTTTCTCAATTAACTGCACACGCAAACGGAAATGGTACTATATTTATTTCCTCTCTAAACACTTGTATGTCAATCTGGTTTGTAATGGTGCGCCCTCTAATTATAAACGATTGCAGCACTTATATGCTGTTAATTATCAGAAACCACACGCGCTTGAAATTGCAGTGTTGTGCTAGCCTGGAATGAGAAATGATTGTCCAGAAGGGACAGCTTCCACTAGCGACCTGTCTGTGGTTGCTAACATGTGTCGGTGGAATTAGAATCAGTTGCGATACTAAGAACACTAACCGGACTATATACGATCACAGTGCGATCAATATATACGAAAATGAAACTATTTCTCTGTGTCAGTATGAAGGAAATGTGCTTGTAGTTATAAATGTTGCGACATACTGAGGACTGACCCACAAGTACGTGGGTTTGAACGCACTTAGCGAGGAATTCTCGAGCGCTCCATTCGAAGTGCTTGCTTTCCCTTGCAATAATTTTGGTATGGTAAGTATCCTGTTTGATAATGTATGAAAAAATTGAGACAATTATGTCTATCATCGTTTTAGTTATTACTAAATGTACTTTAGCTTTTGCTATACTAATATTCTATTGTTTAAATTGTTATTTTTACCTTATTCAGTATTTGCTGCGAATAGATATGTTCTTTTCTTAAGGGGAAACTACATTTTGTCATTACCATAGTATAATAAAGACATATATAGAAATGTCGCTTGATGTTTGTTTATCTATTGGACAGGAGCAAATCACTGTAATGGTGTGGTTATAATAACATTATGACGTCCGTATGTCTACCATAACACACAGGTGGAAGGAACATACTTTTGACTTTTTTTCTTAAGCTAATGTCTTTTTCTATGCATTTTAAAATTGATATCAGAATAAATTTTAAAAAAAATATTTTTCTTCATAGCACTTTACCATAGACAAGGCTCAAAAAAAATTAAGCATGTCGCTCCGAAAAAACTCTTCCATTTCTTTCAAATTTGAGTTACATCAAACAAATTTGAACGAGTTTAAGACGGAAATGATAGAGCTTTAAGAAAAAGTTTACTTCAATGGAAAATTCTAAGCCGTTTTCGTTCTACATGCGAAAATGCCAAGTCAAAGGTATGTTCCTTCCACCTGTGCCATAACACCGGTATATGGAATTCTACCACATTAATATTTCTACCATAAATTATAGTGACATTCTACATTATTATTGTTATATTTTCCTCTGCCGTAACTTGTGTTCTGTCGTGTATTGACACTTATCACAAGTATGCTAGGAAGTTTGTATCAAAGAAGTAGAAATAACTTTTACACGAGGCGTGTATCATTTGTATAGTGATGTCTGCGGTTTTTATCGTATATTGTAAATTGTGATGTCTGCGGGTTTTATCGTATATTGTAAATTGTGATGTCTGCGGTTTTTATCGTGTATTGTAAATTGTGATGTCTGCGGGTTTTATCGTATATTGTAAATTGTGATGTCTGCGGGTTTTATTGTATATTGTAAATTGTGATATCTACCATTTTTGAATACATGTATATTTTGATATACATGTCGTATTAAAAAGTGAGTGTCTTGGATATCACACAACCTTCACTAGGATGTCCGTTAAAACTTCGCCTTGTAACTACTTGCAATTTTGTTTGTAAAAATCTCAGCTAAAATTTGCAGGTGGTGCCTAAGATCATTAGCAAAGAAACGAGACACCAAAACTGTTTTTCGCTTTTATTTCAAAGGTAGCCTTAACGTGTTCCTTGTGTGATGCATTTTCTAGTATATGGAAGTCTGTCAGTAAGTCTGGCTGTTTGGCAAGTGCTGTGTTCGATGTTGTTAAGGGACTACTTTATTTACTTAATCTCATATACCTAGCGGATGAATAATAAACCATGTTCATGTATATTTTCAGCAAGAGCCTGGTAGCAACTACTCTGAGATCTTGAACGGTATCAAGTATGTGAGACCAGGCGGAGGATTCGTCCCAAACTTTCAAATGTTTAAGAAGATCGATGTCAATGGAAAAGATGAACATCCAGTGTACACCTATCTTAAGGTAACGATGTTTTGTCAAATGTTTTGTACGTTCCTTAGCCACCAAAGTTGCTATGGTAGCAATGAAATTCCGCCGCATAACTGGGGTATTTAGAATAGTGAAGCCTAAGAAATAAAGATCACCACCTGAAGCAGAATGTCACAAATACATTAAAATTGTGTCACTAAATATCTTATAAATATTTAAAAAAAAACGAATTTTCAATTATTTTTTTTTTGGAAGTTTTTTCGTTATACTGGTTGTTTGACATTGAAGGTTTTAAAAAACAAATGATCTATCATACCACCTGCATACGTGTTGATTAAGATTGCCAGTATCACATTGATAATAATGTTTTTGTTCTCATTATGTTACTCAATGTTTTATTCCTCAACCCTACAGTCAATGTGTGGTCCTACTAGTGACACATTCGAAGATACATCAATGCTTTACTATGAACCAAAAACTGTGAGCGATGTCCGCTGGAACTTCGAGGTTTTCCTTATCAACAAAAATGGAATGCCTCTATACAGATACAGCCCAGATACTGCAATAAGTGACATAGAATTTGACGTCAGACAACTTGTAAAACCGAGTGAGTCTAACAGAAGTATGGAGCGTCCAATCGTAGAAAGGTAACTTTAAAATAAACCATGTCATGATTAATATGAACTTTGTATATTGATTTAAAACTAAATAAAAATTGCTGCCTGTCTAATTATTTACATTCTCCATAGGGCTGTAGCGATGGCACATCATGATTGCTATCACTATAGGCAATTCACTAAAGTCTAAACTTAGTGTTAGTTTACGCTGATTGTTCTCCTTAAAACACTCTTGGTAAACTATTAAATGCATATTTTAACATTGCATAAAGAAGTTGATGGTTTCAACTATACAATTTTGCATGCGTGTGCACAATCCATCTTAACTACAAAATTTGAACAAAATGTTCTTTGAAGAAGAAAAACACTGTTTATAACACTACACTACTAACATTCAAACAAGCAGACAGACAACATAACACGACAAAGACGAATAAGAATCGACAAGCTTTGAAAAAAAGCACGTAGATAGTGAACACGGCACATCTCGTGATGCAATGTTCAACGTTTGTTACCGAATTCTCTTTTTATGACTAAACTATACTCGTTTTGTCTTACAGTAACGAAATTCCTGTTGAAAAGGACCAGCCTAAACCAGTAGTTGAATCAGAAGAAAAGGAAGAAGAGACAAATGAGGCTGAATCAGAATATCATCTTCCTGAAGACATCACCGCCGATGCACCTTACTAAATGACTTATTCTCTTTATAGACTCTCATTTAATGTTGTTCTATCTTATTTGCTATGAAATCATAGATTTCAATATTGCATTGTATAAATAATAAAGCTGTAAATACCACTTGAAACATTTTCCATCATAAACGATTTTCAATTACCAGCATATGACGAATTTGTTTTAAACAACATAGTTGTGGACAAATTCTGATTTCGTGGAAACTATAACAACTTGTGCGTTCGTTGTTATAGAAATAGACGAATCTGGTTTTGTAAATCTATAAAATGAAGGAAAACGTTTCTAGTTGGTTTTCGGCTTTAAACAAAGTTAATAAATATGTAAAACAAAACTTGTTTGTTTACTATATCTTTATTATGCAAGGAGAGATAAACTGTTCAGACACATCCATGAGCCATGCATGGTCACTATTGTGAAGATAATAAATTCGACAATCCCCATTATTGTAATGGTGAAACTTTACACAAATCACAGTTTAAATGAGCACTATCGTACTGATTATGTTACAGATGCAGACGACAAATACTAGAGGGCGCAACTGTTTCGTGTCACATGAATCGTGGCTCTTTTCTTGTCCTGAAAAACACAGAACAGTCGATCAAAGTGAACTTCCCGTAAATCATGTAAACTTATTCTATCTACAAAACTAATGGCGATATTCAGAAACGTTCCTCTAAGGAAGAGACCGTAATGCAGATCTGATTGGCCAGTGAATAATTAAAGCAGTAAATCAACGAAATCTAATTAACTTAATCAGTTGACGAATGGACCACAAGTAACCAACCCTTCCTTGGTGGAGGTCGAGTCAATGAAGGTTTCTGAATATAGTCACAACTGTTCTTAACATCGGTTGCCTCGTAGCATCTAAGTATTATGCAATAGTTATACAAATGTGATAATAATCAAATATAAAACATCTCTGTACCTTGAAATCAGTCTTTAGTGATATTTTATATCATCATTCCGAGTTTTATTTCAACACACGTCTGTCTTATCTTTCTCGTATGTAGTATCCTTACACTCGTCATTTGAGGAATTAAATTATTATACCTGCATATTCATTAAAACTTGGTTCATCAATTGTATGATACGTGGCGTTACTGGTAAAACATCAGTTAATCTAGTGACAGGAAGCTTCTAAAATATTTACCTTTATCCTTTTTAGGTGTTACGTTATTTTCCGTTTCTTCATATCTTGATGTAAGCATACTTTTGCTGGCAACCTCGAGTGATACTGAACTTTCAGACAATGAGCTGACTGAAATCGAAGATGAACCAGAGGGCTGTAAAGAGTCGTAATTCTGATAATCTTTGGCGATAAATACGCTTAATGAATCAAATAACTGCGTTGAAGTTGACATGTACTTGCCTCTCTGTAAAGTTTTCGTATTAATTACGTTTGTAAGTACCCCAGAGGCCATTGTCTCCGACTGACTTTCCTTGGCGTAACCTGATGTGGCTACAAGTGTGGTACTTGTGAAAGCAGTAAAAGCTTTAAATGAGTTAGTTGATACCACTGTTCGTTTATCTTCGGTATAACATGACGAGGAGAAAACAACAGAAAAAACAGAAAATGTTCCTGTTGGTGAAATATCATAACGCAGTGAAGAATCTGGTTTTGAGTCATAAAAGTTTCTGTTACTAACGACAGTGGTTCCTTTATTTAACATCGGGGCAGTTTGACTAGCAACAAAACTTTCTTTCGAATATGTTTGGACTTGGTCTGTTACTATTGTTGACTGTAGTTCTACTCTTTTCTGTAGATCTCTAACTTCTTGACTTGGCAATACAGTTTGTAGAGTTTCTGTATCTTTTGGAGACCTTTCTGTTGCATATTTCTGAAAAGTAATATATGGCATTCTACTGATTAACAGGAAGAGTGACAAGATAAGTAAACGTCTAAAATGGACACAACGTAAACAGCACGGAAATTTTTTTTATTAACATTGAGCAGTAGCCTAACCGGAGTCAACTGTCAAATTCAAAATCAAATTCAGTTAGTCTATTTTGCTCGGTGCCAGTCCTTCGGGTAAGGATGCAATAAAAGTCCCCTAAACCTAGTCCCTGAAACAGTACTCAGTAAGTAAAAATGAGAGGTATTTCCCCATACAAAAACATAATTTCTTTCTAAATGTCACCACTTATCTCTAGCCACCATACTTACGCCGTGTAATGACAGCGCTGTGGACGTCAAAATAGTCGAAGCTAGAAGAGTTCCAAAGTAGGAAGTCATCAACAGAGTTGTAGATGAGCCATTTATGTCGGAAGAACTTGATACAGTCCCTGAAGGAACTATTTCTTTATGAGGGTCTGAAATATAGATTAAGTAATTGCATTGCTTATTTTGTTTAACGCGCTGTTTTGAATGGGAGAAGATATTTAAGATTATTCTAAGTTAACATTTAAATGATTTTGCTATATGTAAACACAGGCACCGGTCAAAGTCTGTTAGTCCTTATGAGGTACATTTTTTAAAGAAAAAACATGTTTTTTCTACTCCTCTCTTTTATTATATTGAAGACATTATCTCGTCACAACATCATATTCATTGTACCGGTTTATGGTACTGTGAAGGAAAATAGACATAATATGTTATAATTGGCTACGTTTTCAATGGATAATTTATAAAGAGTAGAACATGTTTGTTTTTGATATCAAAATATGTTTAAATATGACTTATAGAACTGGACCACTACGTCTTTGTTTGAAAAGAAGATTAAGATTCATTTTGCTACTTAGGAAAGACAGAAGGATGCAGCAATGACAAGACACTATCTAACTAATTACGAGCACGTAAAGTAACAAGTAAAATTGCAGTTCTACTGCTGAATACGAATTGCATTTGCTCCGTGTAGAGAAAAGTACCTGTAGCTGGCGCCACACTGAGCAAAAAGTATGCTTCTTTACCGGATGGGCCGGTATGCCATTCCAGAGTAAGCGAAATTGTAGCATGAAACAGGAACGATTTATGTTCGTACGAATCATCGCAGTATCGTGATTCGTTGTTTATAAGAATAAAATTTTCACACGTGTTTATTTTGTTGTTTAGATTTAGTCTTATAAATTCCACTTTCATAAAATCATGTGTCTGTATTTTCAAAGTCCATAAACACTGGACGTTGCGGTAATAGTCATCTTTATAATATGGAGAACTAATATATGTAATGCCAGCTACATCCATTGCGTGACCACATTCTGAAATGGAAAATGTACTTGTAACAGCAGACTGAGCAAGCTTTATCGTTTTACAAACACTTTCAATATAGTATAGGTGGAAATTATGTCGAAGCGTTTCATTTATTCATTTCTTTTATTCAGTCAAAGTATCAGTAGATATTGATAAGTAACCTTAAGATTTCCAAGGACGATAATAAAATTTATATATCTAACTAGAGATTGTTTTAACGAAAAAACGTTTGTCTCCCATCCCTCTGACCCCAAGTTATTATATGCACAACTAGACTTCCTACTAATAATGCTTCTTGCAACGTTTTATGAAAATCCAGCACGGGGTATTAGGAGATGAAGCGCGGATGAAGATGTTCTGTTTTTAGGTCGCTGTGACTTTGACCCAGTAACCCAAAATTGTAATATGTAAAACTAGACTTCACACTGATGATTCTTGCAAAGTTTTATGAAAATCCAGTATGGGGTTTTGGAGAAGCGCAGATTTTTTTTTCGGTTTTCAAGTTCCTGTGACCTTCACTTTTGAACTAGTGATCCCAAATTATGATATGCACAAATAGACTTCATACTGATGCTTCTTGCAAAGTTTCACGAAAAACCAGGAAGGGATATAAGAGGGGTTATCCTGACGAAATAAACAACACAAATCAATATGTCTCCAAACCACTTCGTGGTGGGTGGTGGGATTTTCTGTTTTCAGTTTTTTAAACTATTACAATTTTGTAAAAGAAATAAACAATTGGCCCTTTTCTATCGTGAATACGTTCTTTAGAATGGCTTAAAAAATTGAAGGTTCATAATAAAACAAAGTATCTAAAGTTCTTCTTAAGAGAGATCCATGTGCAGTCAAATAAACTTGCATTTATATACATGTAACATGTTTTGTGTGAAGGTAACTTCGTATTTAAGTGACATGTAATCTTACACTTCAGAAGTTAGCATTGAGCAAACACTCACCAGCCCGAATAAATGACGTCTTTGTGGCATTGCTTAGTTCTACATCGCCGTCTGCTTGTAGCCATATTTCTACCAGTCTACCCGGGTACCAAGTCATGTCTAATACATGGTAATTAGTGTTTGGACCGACTCTGCTTTTAGTCCCAGTCTTGTCTCCATAGAAATTATAATGGACCAAGTAGCCTGTTAAATATCGTCTGTGCAATGTTGGAGGCATCCATTTGATGAAAATAGCATAGCCTGACTGTGAAACGCTGACCGCTTTTGGTTGTCCGGGTGCTGGACCTGATTAAAGTGAAATACCGATTTATCATTGTTATTACAAGTCATACGGTACTGAACTTAAAGTGAAAATATCGATATTCTATCGGTACTATGAACATCTAGTTCAATGTTTAAAACAAAACAAGAAAATTAGTTGAATAACTATATTAACGCCTCATTAAAACTATTCACAAAATGGCCAGTAAAGCGTAGGTTAAGGTGTGTTGTTTTATTCACGTAAATCTCTCTGGTATTGACCAATCTGGTTTTTGTTGACCACATTCATCAACTTCAAATAAAAGAAGAATAGAACAAAAAAACAACTGACCTACTGCTTTAAAGCAAATGGAAAATCCTTTGCTTTCATTCTGGTCGTTAGATCGAAACGTAACGGCAACATCTGTTTCTTTAATCACAATGGTTCGATGTTCATGAAAGCCACAGAGACGACCGACTCCTGTCACGTCGACGTAATCATTGGAGCAGTTGTCAGAGGCCTCTATCACAAACTTATTTACAGTGATCTTAATCCACAGAGGGGACTCTGTCTTGACGACCCATTGACAAAGGGTCTCCGGTTCGTAGTAACCGCTTTTGTTCGATGGTGACATTATAACGACTGATTCGTGTCTCAGAATATGAAATGTATGACCGCAGCCTACATATATGATAAACTATATGTCATGATTTTTATCATATTGTCGAAGGATACAGATACTTGTATGCATATTGTCTAATCTTAATTCTGTACATCGTATTTTAAAAGAAAACAGTGACATAATAATAAGGTGCGACCCATCAAACGATTGGTAAAAGGTTCGAACCTTGCTGGCAAATTCGAAATTGATTTATTGGACACCAATCATGTTTCTCCCGCGAAACAAACTACAGAGTGACCTAATCAATTTCAGTCTTCCCACATAATCGCCCTAAAAACATATTCATTTAATAAAGCCATTGGGAAACGCATCTAATCAAAACATATCAAAAATAATGATAACTAATAAATGTCACTCACGACCATACTGATACTCAGTAAGAGCCTAACTGAATGTGCTTGAATAGATCACTGACCTATTGAACATGCCTCGCAGGCGATACACGTACAAATGTAATTGATGTTTTACTATTACCAGAAGCACTCCGTTGGGAAAAATGCATTTAATCTATATTTTAATCGACATCACTTACCCGATCTTACATAAAATGGATGGCTGAAGTTCCCGACGCCCCCTTCTGTAAAAGCTGCTATTCTCATAGCATACAGTCTTCCTGGGTGGGATTGTGTGTTTATTGTGACGTTATGTACATTTTTATCAACAGATAATGTGGCCCCTGGCGTGTTAGGTGCTATGAAATATTGTACACAGTATCCCTTTATATACTCCTGCTGGAATGATGGTGGCTTCCATGTAAGATATATTAATGTCTCGTCGCTTGTGGTTATAACATTATTTGGTGCTGTGGGCGGTTTTGCTGAAAGAAATAAAATAATTGTGAGGATTTCCGTTAACATTTTAATATCGTATCTAATTAAAAGGTGACAGTTTTACTGTACACTTGCATTAAGCAAAAAAAAATTATTAGAAAGTAATAACGCCTTTTGTCAACTCAGATGCACACATTAGGTTCAGGTACGGTCCTTCTGCGGACCAACGAGCTTCAGAACACGGGAGACACCTGTCACAAGGCATCAGTTGTTATTGCAAAAACATTTCCACAATCTTATTCCTGTGTATTCCTAATACGATAAGTAAAGGACATTCAAGGTGAAAAGCGATCAGTCTCATTAATGTACATGTGAAAATGTATGAAACAGAGAATAAATAGATCTCGTTGCTAACCGACTGAAACAATCGTAATGTTGATTCCTTTGCCATCAGCTTCATCACTTGTCCTAAACACCATAGTCATTGCAGGCTTCTGCAGCACTAATCTCGGCTGAGGTGGTGCATCTGCACAGAATTTTCCAAGATTTCCAATCTGTATGAAAGTCTTGTCACACATTTCACCTCCACCAATGTCAAGGTCATGTGTCAGGATGAGAAGATAGAAGTCAGCCTCAGTTTGAAAGCGCAAGTTACACGAGAGTTCAGGCAGGTAACTATGTGGATACTGCTCGGACAAAATGGTAGTTTTCTCGGTAGCCTTTATAAATATGTCTTTGTCACAGTCTGAGAAAAGAAAGAAAACGATCAGCAATTAACAAGAAGGCTTTCTGGTGTCGATGCAACAAGTATGTCTTTGGCTTTGTGATGTGCCTTTAATTATGTTAGATCTACTAATAATAGAGGGGTAAATGTACTCTCCTAAAATGAGCTTTGTTCGTGTAATGTTATATGAAATCCATATCATACGCGGCAAACTTCAAACAACGAACGTCAAAAATGTGTATATTGATTTTATATTCTTCCAAATAAAAAAAAATCTTACTTGTTGATACAAACAAGGTGTCTGTGAAAGCACTTGCAATGTCTTCAGAGATCGATTGTAGCTGCACACTGTGGTTCTGTCCAACATGACCGTTGACGGGGTATACATATCTTGTAACGTTTCCATCTATGGCTAAGTCTAAATGCGAAGCGAACGGAGAGTGTGATATCCGTAATACATACGTGAAGTTCCTGGGATGATAGCCGGGTCGCTTCCATTCCACGGCAATAGTGTGGCCAATATTAACCGCTGTCACATTTGAGGGTTGTAGCAGTTTATGAATTGCTTAGACAAAATCGAAATACAAGCGATTAATTCCAGTAATTTTAGACATTTAAAATAAATAATTAGCTCTTTTACCTATTTGCTGTAATATAAATCGCGTTTTTTCAAGCATATTATTTTGTGGGTATCTCCCTTTCCGGGGATATGAGGAGGAAAAGCATGGACAGCATGTAAAATAGAGAGGCACGACAGTTGGGAACCGAGAATAAAGTGAAAACGTAATCAGTTTGCTGGATACTAAACATATAATCAGTTATGGATCTATGTCAATCAACTTACGAAACAGGCAAAGTGTACATTGTATCTTCTGCTAGTCATTTTTACTTTGGAAACATACTCACTCTGTTACACCGTCCTGAATCAAATCTGACGTGTATGTAAGTTCTAAATGACTGAACTCACCTGATACATGGAATTTGACTCCTCTGTTATCACGTGTACCTCTGTAAGCCAGTCTAATAACAAACGATTGTTGATGCACTAATATTGTGCCATTTACTGTATCGTTCTCGCAAAATTTCTCGTTTTCAACCATTAAATAACTGTTACAGGAAGAGCTGCCAGTGTCAAGATCTTCCAGCTCAAATCTAAACCACGTGTTTATACTTCCCCCAAATGTCCATGTACATATGGCACCAGTGGTTAAACCACGTGGATAACCAAACGATTTAACTGAATAAGATGACCCAATCGTTGTGTTGATATGTTTAGAGCAGTCTGAAAATGGTCAAGTAGCTACCTTAATAACAAATTTACATGAACACGTCAAGAAAAACAAACAATGCATTTATGGCTGTCTGTGCATGGGCACGTGACTATATAGACATCACAATGCTGTGGAAAATAATCATAAACACTCCTGTACGGTTTGAAAAAGGGGCATTTACGTTGTTAATGTTAGAAACCAAAATAACTCGAGAGAGATGCAGTTAAAGTGATTATTTCCAAATCTGAGCAAATACAGGCATACTTAAGAGAAAATTATCATTAAGAGAAATCAATAAATTTTGACTCACCTGATCTACCAATAATAGTTCCTTCAAGTCTTTCCTTTCCATTATTTGATGCAAAGAGCTTTATCAAATACAAAACACCTCTGTAATCAGCAGTATATATGTTTGCCCTAGTTCTGTTTCCGGGGACTGTTAATACAGAGTGGTAGGCTGTTCCCATGACATTGTATGTGATTATCCATTGCTGTGGAGGGTTGGGGTCTGGGTTCCAGTAAACAAGTAGGCGTTCATGTTGTGTCCTCACAGACAGAGATGATGTAAAGACTGAAGAGTTAAATGTTATAATCTGGTCATTCATGGTGATATATCAATTGAAATAATTACATTTGTATTCCTAATATGTTACAAAGAGCTGTAAAGCTGTATAGATCTTTGTATGTAACAATAAATACAGTCAAATAATTCTTATAAATTATAATTATATATTTGAGATACTTGTCTACATTTTAACTCAGTTTCAATGACAAACATTGACAAAAATAAAATGATAATACATGAAATTTCACATACTACTATTACCTGCCAATTCAATCTTGATTTCTCCGGGTAAAGCGTTTATATCCATTCAATTATGGTTACTAACTTGTACCATGTATGTCGTGTTGTCGTGCTGGCGGGGACGAAACGACATCTCGAAACAACAACAACGCGACATTGCAAGTGAGAAATAACGACAAATAAAGGATGCCAGTATAGCAAATAGTCATGTCATGCACGGCGACCTTTCGTTGTTTCGCCATTTTTTGTCTCGTGTTGGATGTTAGGCACGACAGCACGGCTTAATGAAAAACATGGCGAAACAAAGACAAAACACAACTTGGTAGTACTGGCACCCCGCCAACACGACATAACGATAACACGAGAATCTGCAACATATTTCGCGTGTTGATTCTCGCGTTATCGTTAACTCGTGTTTGTTGGGGTGCCAGCACGAAACGTCGACATCACGACAACCATCGTCGGAACCCACGGTCAATTCCTGCCGCTTCTCTCCGGGCATATAATGAATAGCCTTGGTTACCGAGGATGTACGACAAAGTACGCCCTGTTTGTTGTTCTTTCGCGCACTTTGTCGTGTTGTTGCGCTGTCGTACTCACTCGAGACAAAGACAAAACGACGAAATAACGAAAGGTCGCCACACAACAATAGGACATAACAGTTACTATTTGTCGTACTGACGCCCTTTCTTTGTCGTTTGACTCTTGCAATGTCGTGTTGTCATATTATTTCGTACCCGCAACCCCGCCAACACGAGAACACGACACACATGAATCTGTCGTTTTTTCGTGATGTCTTGTTGGCGATCCCGCAAGTACGACAGCACGACATGGCACAACTCAGCTACCATATTATTCAATAAATAATTTTATTCAAGCGTAATTTGACTGAAATGTTGTGATGTTCATCGGTGAATGGTTCATACACTAGTATGTTAAATTTTTGTTTGTCATTTCCCAGGTATTTTTCAGGAAGTATTGTTTTACTCGTAGTCCTCTACCCATCCCTTACAAAAACGTTACATTGCATTATGTCAAAAATAATTTTAAAATGTTAGTATACATTATAACCCATAGTAAACTCATTGCAACAGTAATAATTGATATGTGAACAAAATCAAAGTAAATCGTGCATTTATTCAAGGATTTATAGTATCTAAAACTTTGTCATATTTGATTAAAGGAAAATTTACAAAAGTAAAATTTGTAAATGTTAATCGAACAAAGAATATAAAGAAAAAGAAACGAAACAAACATATCATGAAAACGAGTTAGGTGTCTCAATGTACGACCTTGCCAAGAAGTGAAGAATATTTTAAATGTTTTTTATGGGTAGGGTTTTAAGTCGCCTGAAAAGAAACAGTGAAAATGAACATTTAGCGGCTATACATGTAACAGTTTGTTCATCAGTTTGATAATCAAAA
>JAUMHA010237705.1:0-21938 GCA_032359765.1 Saxidomus gigantea | reverse complement strand
AAAATGTGTATGAAGGGACAAGGCAATCTATGAGTAGATAGCAATTTGGTCATGTCAGATGAAAATCTAAGGTACAGTATTAAATAATGTCTCACATGAGAAGCGTGTTTTAGATAAGAATAGTAGTAACCTGTCATATTGTGTGATGTATGACATTATAACGTTTAACACTGCCATGAATTATCTCAGCAACGTAATTGCAAAAAAGCAGGTGTTTCAATTAGCTACTGTTCACGTTATTTTGGCGGGATTCACACATAGAAGGAACACAATACAAAATTGTTGAATTGCGCATTCAAGTCATTCCTTTTGTCACTAAGGAATTGATAAACTTAAGAACGAACATAATTATTATATATTTGTCGAATATCTATTGGTGTAAGATCTATAAATCTTCATATTGGCAAAATTTCAAGAAAATTAACTTCAAATTAAAAAGTTATGACGTCTGTATAGGAAGATTTTGAAACCCGCTCGTACAAATAAATTAGATTAGATATTTAATAATATTATAAACTAGAATTAAACACTAAAAATCAAATAGTTGCATAATTTTGAAATATTTATCTGTTAACGGATAGGAAAGAGAGCGTTAGCTGTTGGTGACGTGGTACTAGTACGTGGCTACAAAAATGTAACACGTGTTACACGTGTTAACAAACCGAGGCGATTCCCTAGACTGTATACAATAAAGAATAGATGCAAGGCATCAACTACATGTGTAATTCATTTTTAGTTTGTTTTGTGTTTGGGTATCAGATAATGTATTTGAATAGTGTATTTAGAATACCCTTAATGTTCTCATACCTACTCCGAATTGTATGTTTTTATGAAAGCACATGAAAATGCTAGATACAACGGTTTAATTATTTATCCGCAATGGATTATACCCTTCTTTGGATAAAGATAATACAAGTTCTCCAGTTCTTTGTAACATTGTAGACGCATTTTAATAGCTTGTTTCTGATTGGACATCTTCATACTAAAAGTTATCATTTATAACAATACTCGGGCGTTTGCAGGTGTGTTTTTTACACTAAACAGTACAGATTTATTTATTACCATTTATAATACTAGTCTATCGGGTAAAAACAGAATCCCTTAGAATGAAAAAAGTTGGTGCGTTCTACCAATGTCATTTTGAATTTTCCTCAAAGGATTTGATTAATTTTAATCATTGTTTCTTTTGTTTGTCATAGCACATTACATCAATTCGTGTCGCTTCTGTAAAATATAATGCGCTTTGATGAAAAATGTTTCTGATGGAAAAGGTTCTTGCCCAGCCCAAAAAAGCTTAGGAAGTTTAAATGCTACCAATGAAATATATTTGGCCAGACTTTAGGTAGTTCAATGGTTAGTTTAAACAATATTTTATTTATCAAATATCATGTAAGTACAATATAATATTATATTACAAAGACAAGGGATCGAGTAGTAAGCTAATAAGCTTTTTTGGAAACTCTTTCCATAAAGGAAAGTTCAAAATAATTCAATGGTTCAAGCCTATACCAAACAATGGTCAAGGCTATGTTGGAATTTTATACCTTTGATATTTTTCTGTTTTTGTCTTGGTTTGCTTGATATCTTATTTTGAATTTTGAAAACATATAGCTAACCTATCTGTTTAATAAAATGCATTTAGTATTCAACTTGTCCTTTCTGTTCCGAAATCATACACGAGTCCAGTGACAGCGTGTATCTCTGGACCCATCATACTCCCAAGTCCTTTCTGGAACATGAGATATGCCGCACATTTCATTACCTCATGCAAGACAGACTCGATGATTGAACCACTTTCATAATGCAATATGCATTTTGTGTAATATATATCGTGTGTAATCATCTTACATATCTAGATGTATTTTAACACCCAATGCTGACACCTGCTATGAGTAACTATGTGCTATGTGTATGATCATTCTATTTAAGAACAAGAATAACTTCGTTGATAAACTGAGACATAATTTATAAATTTCAAGGACACTGTTTATATGAAAATATACTTGAGATTATATGACTGAATTTCCGTGAAGGATTAACCAATAATATCCGTACCTAGCAGGAAAACCCACACATGAGCCCGGAACTAGAGACCACATTCCAAAGTACTAAATTCCAACATATCCAAAATAATTTAGTTTGTTTTTTTCAACAGATTTTTTCATGGCCTGAAATATTTTAGGGAATAGCTTAGAACTATTGAAAATATTTTGAATAACTAGGCCGAACCGTTTCAACTATTGAAAATATTTTGAATAACTAGGCCGAACCGTTTCAACTATTGAAAAACTAGGCCGAACCGTTTCAATCATGGTCTGTATATTTTCTAGTAGAAACAGTACTATAGTTTGATCAATTAAACAGATGAACAATGATCACATTAAATCCGATTCATACAGGTAAAATAAACATGACAGGTGGTAAAATACAATTACAAATAACTTGGGAGCGAGGCCTTATATGGAATGCATTTTGCCGGAAGTCCGTCATAAATGCTGACAGTTCTTTTTTCAACAAAAATATTGTTTCCAAAAATGATTTTTAAAACTATTCCAATGCCGAAAATAACAACATCTGTTTTGAAAAGAGTAAGATTACATTCAGTAAAAGAAGAAATCATACTGACTTCACCGATTATTCGTGGCCTACAATTTTACCAAAAGACACCCACAAACTACCCAAATACATCCAAATATAAATATACAGTTTCTTTAGATGTCAAATCAGAAACATTTTATTGAAGAAACGTATACAATGTTGCAAAGAACATGTACATGTATGTATCTCTTTTATGGAGGATAAGACAGTAATTAAACCGTTGCATCTAACATTTTCACGTGCTTTCATAAAAAATACAATTCGGCGTAGGTATTATGACATTAAATGTATTCTAAATGCACTATTCAAATACATTTAAAAGAGTGCAAATCTTCGAGGTGAAAAAAGGGTCATAACTTACAAATACATTCCATCCAGAGTTAACAACCTGTATATTATAGTACATGTAGCCGTGTTCTGTGAAGTTTCAATCCAGTACATTGTATGATTATTGAGATATGGTTTTAATGATAAACTTTTCCAAGAAGAGTGACGTGGACGCAGAACACGGTCGCGGGACGACGACAACGAACAAAGAGATCCCCATGTGTCCGATCTGGCGACACAAAACACTAGCATTTTTATTTTAAATTAAAAACCTTTCTTATAATACTGTCGGACTATAATGAAAATAGAAATCTATAAAGATATAATAACAAGGAGCATTTGGTACAATTTTAACCTTTTTTAACGTTATTAAAAGGAAAAATGTCGTGGAAATTGTGAAAATTACACTGAAATTTGGGTTCTCGTAATCTTTGACCTCTGGGTCAGACTGGGGCCTTGAACAATTCGCAAATATCATCAAATAAGATTGAACTTAATTATTTAGTGTGATAAATAAGTAAGTCTTACATATTAACAGTGATTAAGACTTGTTTTATATACATTTAATTCACATGACCCCTTTGTTTTCAAGTACAACAGCTGTTGCCATTGTAGCATTGTTCAAAGCTTTTTAAGACAACATTGGTCAGGCTACGACTCTTAAAAATAACTAATTCCTACCAGGAACCAGTATTAGCTTTTTTGGCGCTTTCCGTTGCAATAAAACCATACCAGCCCCTGGACTACATGTAACCGGTAGGTTAAGCTCTCCTTTAATGTCCATTACTTACATATATTTCACAATTATGCACCTATTAATTTTTAAGCGTTTGATAAGTAATTAATATCGTACTTTCGTGATAGTAAAATCTTAACTTTCATTTATCTTACATATATCTTACAATATATCTCACCAGGAGATTTGGAGGTAAAGACGTCAAAACTTTTTCAGTTTCAAATTGTTTTTCTTGAAATTTTGTTGAAATCAAGGATTAGCCATCTTTTAAAGCATTCCGGCTTCTAGCCTTCGTGGTTAATTACCGAGTATAAATACTCCAAATCATTGCTTATCAGACGATGAACACCGCTGGAACGGATGTCAATTCATAATTATGACAGGTTACTATTATTCTTATTTGATTCACGCTTCTTATGTCTGACATAGTTTAATGATGTAATAAGATGTTCATCTGACATGGCCAAATTGATATCTTTGTTCCTTCTGATAAACTTTGATGAAAATTATGAAAAGAAGGTAACCTCTTACGAAAATCAGAAAAAAGCAATATGCTGTAATTTGAAGGAGTGTTGAAGGCTTTCACACAATGACCAATTATCTATACTGATCATGTCATAAATAAACAGTATTTTGTGATCAAGGCTCAACACAAGCTGTCAGGTCACAGTCCGTTAAACTCTTTGAACATCGTTGATAGTACAATTAAACATTTCTAACAGAAAGGTTTAAAATTGTAAAATGGAATTATTAAAATTAAAGTCATACAACTCTATGATTATTCCTTGTTGTCGAGTTTGATACCTGTCACCATTTTCTTGTAATTTCAATGAATCAAATATGCAATTACTTTAAGTATGAGCATAATACATGCATAAATGAAACATTTTAACCGAACTCATTTCAAAGGTTAATTTATTTTGAAAAAGGTAAATTTTCTAAGTTAGTTTATACTAATTTATTTTAGTTCGATTGCGAAGAAAGCTTTGAGCTTATCGAGTCACCTTTCTTAGCTGAACAAGGGCCATAATCTGAATCAAATTTGGTAAAGAGTTATCTAAATTGACTGTCTGGTACATGTACCTCTGACGTGTTTTACAAATTTCACACTAATCTCTTCACTGGTTAATGAGATGTGTGCATGAAAAACTTAAGCCAGAATGATTGTATGATGAGATATGTTCATGACAAAATTATGTCGAGAGTTATCTGAATTGCTTGTCTGCTACCCCTGAGCAAAAATGTAGTTTTAAATTAATCCTTTATGTAGTTACTGAAACAAGTGCATGATAGTAGATTACATGCACCGCGTTTTAACCAAATAAGCAACGTTAACGTGTGGGTGACTGAAATAGCCGGCCTTATTCTCCGAGTAGTTGAGCGAAAAATACGACGTTCACAGTGTAAACAAAGATTTATTGAAATGCATTGCAATGCAGTAGTTTTTTTTTTTTTTTTTAAATATAAGCATGAGAGAGTTTCCTTGAACAACCTTTGAGACTATAACGGCATGAGATATAGATGCCCTACTCTATGTACTGCGACTATAGAACATGGCTTATTTATGAATGTGGAAAAACAACAAATGTTATACATTGAATATAATTATCTAAACGCTTTAACTAAGCCAACATGCTAAGTGAAAGATATATTGATTTTCCGGAAACATTCTTGTATTCTCATTTTGGTATTAGAAAAACACCAAGCAATTTTAGTAGAGGTCCATCCAAGGAACAATCCTGTAAAGTTTCAAGGGATTTGAGAGATAAGGGCACATGACCTTTGACCCCAAATATGACCTTGACCTTTTTCACCGTAACGAGATTAACATTTGATCAAGTTTGATGAAAATCCTTCAAAATGGTAAAAAGATAATAGTCTGATGACCTTTGACCCAAATATGACCTTGACCTTGAGCAGGCTTGGTTCAACCATGGATTTTGCACGTTGTATTCGTAAACTGAGCATTTGGGTCAAGTTTGAAAGAAGTCCTTCGAGAGATTGAGAAGATAGTCTTTTGACCATTGGCCCTGAAATGTTACCTTGAGCAGGCGATGTATTTGCAAAACCACCAGAAGGCATTTCATATTTAGTAAATGCATGTAGAAGTTACAACCGAATAACAATATCACAACATAATCCTTAACACAAATGTATAGCACTACAAGTCAACTGTCACATACCCGTAAGTAGAAGTACATGTGAATGAAGACCACTTGTAAACAAAGACAAGTTTTCAGATCTTCCATAAATGACACACCTCACACCTGCACATGTAAAGCATTTAATTTATATGGTAACCTAAGTAACCTTATCATTTACTTTGGTTTTGTTCTCACATTAACTACAACTACACATTACCTGCAGCATCTACGGCATACACGTTCCATGTTACTGCACTGATGTCAATATCACCAAGCTCCATATCAATGGAAGGACCTAGTTCACTGACAGGTAAACCTCACAGACCACCATGTATTCTGCCTCCTCTGCTTCAGTTCACCTGAAAATAAGAATAAAAGAAACATAAGATCACAGAGCGTAATGTTTTTTTATCAAACGTGTATCTCCAACAGAAGACAATTGAGCATTCCAATAAAACACACTATAAAGTTTCTATGAAGGATATATCAAAGGAAAGCATCGGCATCATCGACAGATACTTACTGAAGCATGTGTTTCCAAACAAATAGCACACATCTTCTATTCTGATCAAAAGTCATCTGGGCAAGTATAACAAGAGCCATATTGACAAGGCCAATCACTAACAGAGACAAGAATGTCGTGTGAAAAGCGGCCGCATGAAAGGCCTTAATCCTATAAACAGCCATACACCGTTTTACCACTGCTCCAAAGGAAAAAGAGTAGGTCAAAAGGTCAGAACAAGATTTTCTTAAGTTTTGATATGGTGACCTAGGTTTTGGCCTATAATGATCCATATTCGAACTTGACAAATAATTAATCAAGACAGTCATACGAAATCCATGAAAAATGCAGTCTCTACTACATACACAAGATTTTTCTGAGATTTGACCTGGTGACCTAGTTTTGCATCCGAGATTACGTATTCGAACTCGTCCAAGATTACATCAAAGAGATTCAGAAAGATTTAATAAACAAGATATATCACTCATCTGGCTACCATTGGCAAATACACATGGTCAACAACAGAATCAGAAAACAAAGTATAAGTACCGTACACTTTAACAGTTACAAGAGACCCAAAAGTCCAGTATGTCTCTACTAATAAAATAAACAAATAGATATATATCGAATCGCTGTTACCAGGGCAATAGTCCTTTAGAATTTGTAACCAAAAACTGCCCCTGTGCTGGAAACTGTAGTGAATATACGCAGTGACAAAAATATCAATTTTATGTTAACTTCAACTAGTGATTGTCGAATAATGTAATACATATCCAAATGCCAGTTTTCCCATAATGCCAGTCATAAAGTTTGAGTAAGCATGAAAGTGTCAACCGAGTTAAATAATTTAAGAAGTATCATACATGTATAATATATTGAACGACTGAGATTACATGTATATAAATCTTCTCTAAAATGCTACTGTCTATCATGTAAGCTATGGCGATGTGATTGCACAAACAACGTGATATAAATGAGAATGTAGGAATGTAGCATTAATTTATTGTAAAATTTTGTTAGCATAGTATGATATCTTCATACATTTTTTAATTGTTCTCGTTTATCATGTTTTGCACATAACAAAATATGCTGATCTTTTCTTCTGTCTTAGTTTCTGTAAAGGCTACAAGGATAACATGCTGTCAACATACAAGTGTTAAAATGTGCAAATGTATCAGTTTTCAAGGGAAAAAATATTCCTGGAAGTTCTTCTTTAATTTTATGATGAAAATCTGACATAACTCGTCCTTCTTTCTGTCAACTTCGCATGGTAAAACAATATTTTTTTACATTATAGTGAAAATAACTTCGCTGGAACTTGCAATATATAAACGAGAGCATAAAAAAAATCGTCATTCAGCGACTTCAATATTACATATTGTACAGTGACCTCCCTATATAAGGAGGGCTATCCGGATAAAGCGAAATTCAGAATAAAAAGAACAAATTGTCTTGTCTCGATTGTTTCCATCTTTCTTTATATGAGTATGCTAACTCTTGATATAAGGAACCAAAAAGTGCCAATGGGTTCGTTATATACTAAGTTGTTTTGCTACATTATCAAAGGTAAAATAGATTGCAGTTTACGAGAAAAACGAAATTCTTCTCCGTACAAGTTATTAAAAATGTCTGTAAATTGAGTTTTGCGATTGCAGACATAGTGGGATATATGACTGATCACGCATTAAAATCTTCGTAAATTATATACATAGTACATGTACGTAACATAATGCGCTCTGCAAGTTGCACTTTCGTGATTACGAAATGTAATACAAACTTACGAAAGTAAAATCGTATGTGGAAGAAATAAACACGAAACTAAGCTCGATTCTATATGCCAATTTTAAGTGAACGAAATTACTTGTAAAACACAGGCCGGATAAAACTCATTGTATTAGCATATTGTACGATTTTAGGGTTTCTATCGACTTTTATGACGTTTTAAACAACAAGCTGTTGGCAATGTGTTTTACTTTTCTGTATTAGGATCGGCAAATTAAAGTTTTGCTCTGGACAATTATTAGAATTATTCGTTCTCTTCTATGTTTGTTTATACTAATTGATTTTTTTTAATCATTTATTTCAACATATATGATTTTTGAGATATACATACACTTATTATACTAATTGATTTTAGCACGATTGTGAAGAAAGCTTGTAGCTTATCGGGTCACTTCTTAGTCCGCTTCCTGGAAAACCCAGTACTTGTGTCATATGAGGCGGTACGGTGATGACCCGGGCCAAGATGAGCTCGAACCCGCAACCTCCGGGATCAAAAGTGGTACAGACCATACCCAAGTGTCATAATTTCAACATATTTTGTCAGACTGTCTTTGTCCATGAGCGTGCAAGAAAATGCTTCAAAATATATTCGTCCTTCATTATAATTCACTAGTATTTTCTTTACATAAATCATTAGTGTAAACATCCTACAATAGTATGGCATCCCAACAAAGCGAACACATTTCATACTAAACATGCGACCCACCCACTAAGGAAAATGGCGCACTACCATAACACGTTTATACCCCTGATGACTTTATGAAGTTTTCAAATCAATCTCATAATCCTTTACAGAGATGATCAGATGATGTCTGATTCTGACATTAAGTTTCCTAATATAAATGAAGCAGATATTTACCTTTGGTCCACATTTGGGTCTTCAGTTTCAACAGGTAAATCAGAGGTCTTCTCACATCTTTCACACTGTATGGCTGCATTAAAAAATAAAATGTGTACACGTCTACTGTGTAAGTAACTTTTTTGGATTACTATTGACAGTTGAAACATTTACTAGAGAACACATCTCACTTTTCCCATGAGAGCAAATAAGTGTTAATCCTCTCAAAGCTTAACGGACACCTATTATATAGACTCCAAATTATAACTTGTAAACCGTGTCGATTACAGTGATTTTACCCCTGGGCATTATCAATTCAATTCAATTCAAATAGTTTATTGCATAAAATTGATTTACACAATTTATAGCAAATAATAGATAGTTGTACAAAGTGCAACTCAATTTATTATAAATGCTTTCCGAAATTTGTAAACTTGCCTACATTGATTATTTCACACATTTCCAAAAGGATAAACTGAAAATAATGCTTGCAAAACTTCTTATTAACAACAACTTAACCCTTAACCTCCTGGCCACAAGTGAGTCTGCCTTTGCAACGAGTGCAGATCATGATCATTGTGTAAATCAATGGGCTATAGTACTGTTGTGTACTAAAATACTTTTGTGCACCGTAGTATTATATAGTAATACTGTAGAGTAGTATAGAATTGCATGGCTGGTTTTGATATAAAAACATACATAATGTCTCCCCCACAACTGACAAGAATGTCACCATGATATGCACAACAAAGTTTGATAAAGTGTAGGGGCTTAGAAATGAAGCCTGGTCAAGCCATTTTTGGACTATTCGTGTAAACTTTCAAATTGCAATTACTCTGTGAAATATCAGCTGGCCGAAACGTACCTAGTTTAGGCATATGTCAAGTTTTATCAAAATTCAGCAAGGGGTTTAGGATATACAGCACAAACAAGATTTAAATTAAGAAGGCCCCTGTGACCTTTATCCCTGATGTAGTGATCCCAAATAATAATCTGAGCAACTAGATTTCATATTGGTATACAGAAAGAAAAGGGCCGTGATGGCCCTATATCGCTTACTTCAGAACCATTGCTCCAAAGGGTCACCCGTGGAACTTTTGTGTAAAATTATCCAAGAAGAGGGCTAAGACGGCCCTATATTGCTCACCCGAGTGTCCACAGCGTTTTTCATATGATTTGGCCTATTTTTTGATCCTATATGTCATCCTCTTTCGAACCTGACCTAGAGTTCATGCATGCATGCATTTTTGATGTGCTTGCTTTTATCAAGACTCTCCTTTTTTCAACACATGATTGTGTAGTGTGTTCAACATTGTTTTCTGTTTCTCTTCCGTTTCAGAAATTTATCTTTTTATACTGCCTCAAACCTGTCACGAGTATTATGGACAGGGTGCACGCCTGGTGATACTAAAAGTAAGATAGAAAATAACTGTAAGACAGTTCTTCCAGTTAAAGAATCAATATTGTGAAAAATTGTTAAAAAGAGTAAAAAGTTTAAAAACAACTGCTGTATGATTGATAATATAACTGAGCTGGGCCACTGCCGTCATCAGACAGAGTTGCAATACGTGGGGGTAACCTTTTCCATAGGACGGTGGTATGGGGAAAAAGAGAACTTAAAGAAGTCCGAGTTGACTTGGGTTTGGCTGAGATTGTTATCATGTTTGGGACTGATAGATAAGTGGATAAGGAGATTGCTACAATATGTAGATCTAGTATATTTGGTAGAATGTAACCAGTTTATTTAGGTAGGTAGGTAAATAGGTAGGTAAAAGACACTGCAAACATTACATATTTTAACTCATTGCTTTCTGTCTGACCCTTAAGAAAATGAACAACTGGTTCTCATTAGTTATAGCCTAATGTTTAAATTTCAAAAGAAATAGATGATGAGGCAAGCAGTCAAGCACCTTTTAAAGATCCATATAATAGACATCCATCTAAGAAGTACATCACCTCTAACTGCAAACGCATGACAGCTCTCGCTATAAGCACAGGGGGACGGTGTGAAACACATATAAAACACCCGTTTAGTGTAAAAGGTACACACCGTCCCCCTGTGGCTATAAGGGGAGGTATAAGGAAAGTATCCACTGCATTGAAATTTATCAATATGGTACGGCATTAGACGGCACATAACATCAACCGGAAGTGGACACGTATCAATTTTTGGAGAAATTAAGAACATCCAATATCAAGTAAGCATAAAAATTGCATGTTGTAATAAAAAGAAACGACTATTTTCTGTTTTAATTTATCGTGTTTCATAAATTTCAATGCGCAAATCTTTATGTGCAGTGCTGTCATCCCAGCATTGTTGAAATGTCATCTGTTTTCGTGTTCAAATGAAACTAGGCCCACGTAAATTGTTTACGTTAGAAAGCAGTATTTAATTATTTTTTTGCACATGGAGTTGACATTCATCCCTGTGTGACTTCGAACTAGTCCAACTCATTGTAATCCCCTCAAGATATTGTATTATATTTGTATATCTCTCCTCTGGGTACAACATAGAAACCCGGCTTTTCTAGGTGAACATTCCTCGCAAATTTTAGTTCCTCCCTAGTTATAGAGAGATTCTGACCCAAAAGGAAAATATCTCTGAATTTGCTCAAGACGCCACTTAAATACTTTGACTAGATTTCAAAGTAGAAATTCTTGTATCAGATGCATCAGTGTATATATATTATATTCTCAGCTTTGCACATCCGGGACCGGGGGTACTGTAAAAATATTTACATTCGGGATAGGTGATTCCTCGGCTGTCATCGCTGGACTCTATGCATCTTTCACTTTGATTAATATAATAACCAAGATTAGAAATGAAAGAAGACGACGATCTTCCATCACCTTGAAACTATCAGATTGTTTTTATCATAATTCTATGTTGTCAAAAGCTTTTTGTTTCGTTTAAAATAAATTCAAACTTGCATACGTGTCAATGGTAAAGTCAGAGTATTCACCTTTTACCGAATATAGAAACGAACGTGACCTAATAATCCGATTGGTTAACTGGTCAGTATGACGTCACGGCGAAGCCGAGAATACCATGTATACTGAGTCAACTGACACCAACAAGAAATTGTGCACATATATTTTGAGCGTGACTTTTTCGTCAGTAAGTTTAAAAAGATAGAATTTACTATCATTAGTAACAAAATAATCTTCCTTACATTGCACTAATTTACCCAATATTGAAGCATGTGGATGTCCTTCAAACTGACCAATGGCTATTATTTAACTTTTGAAGCACATACTACCGGTGCATGTTTTAAAGTACAGTTTGTCACTGACCAATATCTTTACTGGCTATGCAATAATGAAAGCACAGTACATTTGTATTTCACTCATTAACAAGATGCCACCGCATCAAGAAAATGAACAAATACATGCACTTCTGCAACTTGCATCCAGCGTGAGCGTCTCTGACGTCCCTAGGCAGTAGAACTGCCACAAAAATGCCACCATGAACCTTCGACAACTAGCCGTCAAAATGGAAGTGTAGAGATCTTCCACGATCCAGCAGGCTAAAGGTGACAATGGCACATCACAATTGATACATGATGTTGACGTACTTATGTCACAGGTTCAAAACTCCAAAGCACTGCAGTAGAGCAGGGAATAAGTAGGCGAATGGTTCTAAACCGGCTTCAGGCCAATGCAAATCTATTACGGTCTAGGACACTTTATGTTGGTCAGATTTGCAACTTTTACTTTTAACCCTTACTTCATTCAAGCGTAAAACAATGCACTAATGATCTAATAACTACCTGAATTTGATTCCAAAGTAAGGTTTCTTTTAAAGAAAAGATTTTCAAACATTTTGATACCAAATTTGCAAACTTTCTTTCACAAAGGATAGAACTTTTATTTCTTAAACAAGTGCACAGTTCCTTTTCGGTATCAGATTTTATACCAGAAATGCAACCTTCAGTAAACATCGCCCATGCATATTCATGATATTAGACAGGCACTTTGGTGTAGCATCAAAGCAAGTCAAATCACAAGCTGTGGTATTAACAAGACTTCTTTTAAGCACTATTATAACACAAAATGGTTACAAAGCAAACATTTTCCTTGCATATTGACCAGGCATTTGGAAGATTTCATACATCTCAGAAAACCTTGGTCTGGCCTCAGTGCAAGTCGACGTTAAATGGTTACGTATTGACAACAGCAACTGGAATTTCTTTACTGACAAAATTCAGTCGGGTGGGTATGGCTGTGATTAGATTATCCTTCCCTCGGAAACCAGTCCATTGGCAGTAGCTTGGCTAGTCTTAGTCTGACTATTTCCATTTCGAAGGAATTTGATTTTACAGGTTGACATTTTAGTCTTGTTTGCCCTCTACATCTCCAAAATAGTTTGCTATGTTTTGACCGTAAAATCGACTTTCTTGGAGAATGATCACTTATATAATATACATGTGCTTGAGTAAATGAGATCACTATGCAGCTGTACTTGTATATTTTCAGAATGATCACAGACATTCAGCTGGCCATCTTTGCTAATGCATTAGGAGTTACACTGTTTCTCCTAGTTGTATTATACCACTATGTATCTGTCAACAGTTTGAAGAAAGACTAGCCAAAGAATTACACAGTCTCATTTTATTCCATGTAAGTTACTGCATAATTTCTTTCAGATTCAGAATATGAGTCAAGTTAACTTGTAATTAATTAAACAAATTGCCAATTTGTATGTGTAATTATGTAAAAATGTTTATAAAAAACAGCGATCGCCTTGTCCAGTAAAGGTTTCACAGAGTTCTGTGTACTAGTGCAATTGAATTCAGTATTGTACTTAACAATGTGTAATAACCACATAATAAAGATGGATAATTCTAGCTGAAAATTTGGAGGATTACTGTTCTACACATAAATCACAACAATTGTAAGGGAGGTAATCCCTGCAACCATTATATTAAGACCCAAGAGCATGGATTATACCCTTGTGTCTTACAAAACATTCCTCAACAAGAACAAACACAGACTTGTGGAGCTGACTTAGCCCTTTTAAACTGTACTCAGTCAGCTAGTAACCAGTACAACCAATCCCAACCTTAATCTATGCTGGCTACTAATGGAAATAACAAAAATCTTCAGTATTTTGTATTTTTTTTCTTTTTCAGAATGTAAATATTTTCATCGAGGTGGTATCTGTGGAAGAATGGGAGATGGTCCTTCATCAACATGTCAACAAAACAAACAGAAAAATACAAACAAATCAACATTAACAAACTCTTTAAGAACTCCAACATACGTCAGCTTTATAAAAATCCGAGAAAAAAATGCTTGTGAAAATCTACTTCAGTAAATTCTTTAAGATGTCCTTCTATTATATATGCATAGAGATAATTTTACACTTACATTTCTGATTGTAGCTCAGATGTAACTTATTGTTGTCTAAGAGTAAATATGTAAATGTTCGAAAAAATGTTTCATTTTTCTTTGAGAACCTTGAATTATATCATACAGATAGTTCCTACATCTACAATATTTACCTCCCTTGTTCTGAATTGTCAGTCATAACAGGACCTAAAGTGAAATATAATTTTATAAGATATGGCATATCTCCCAGTTTGCTCACCAGATCACAATCCATGCTCACACCAAACCATTGTGATCATCTATGGTTTTTAGCAGGGTGAGCTTCAAGGATGAATGATCATCCTTCAACATTTTCTGCTCTGAAACCATTAGGCCAATGTTGATGAAACTTGGTAGGGATGTTCCTTGCATGAAGCTCTACCAAAATTGTTCAAAGAATTCCATTCCATGCATAACTCTGGTTGCTTAAAAATGCAACAAATAGGAAAAAACTTTAAAATACTTCTCTCACACCACAAGGCCTAGAGCTGAGATATTTGTCATGTAGCATTGTCTAGTAGACCTCTACCAAGATTGTTCAAATAATGACCCACAGGTAAAAATGGACCCTGCCCGGGGGTTCACTTGGTTTAACATGAGCTTAAATAGCAAAACTTTAAAAATCTTCTCTGAAACTAGAGGGCCTATAGCTTAGATATTTAGCAGGTGGCATTGCCTAGTGGACCTCCACTTAGATTGTGCAAATTATGACAGCTGGCTCAAAATTGACCTCGCCTGGTGTCTCTTGATGTTACATAATTATGCTTATATAGGAAGAACTTTAAAAATCTTTATTTCTGAGAACACAAGGCCCAGAGTTAAAATATGTTGCATGTATCATTGCCTAATTAACATTTTCCAAGAATGTTCAAACCATGTTCCTCAGGCAAAATTTACCCTTTCTGCTATTTATGACATTTTATTAAAGTCAATGCTAGCCAGATGAGCGATATAGGGCCATCTTGTTTTCTGTTGTCTGCCCGCCTTTCCTTTTAACACTCGCTCACACCTTTCGATATGTCGAACACCCACCCACAGCTGATGACTCCGCTCCATATGTCAGACACTCTTGGGTTGACTCCTCTACACATGCATCATGTATGGAGTAAGAGGAGTCGTGTTTGGAGGGTAGAAGAGCCAATAGCACAGTTAGTGTCTGGAGATTACACGCCTGCTACACATACTGAACCTGCACAGTCGGTTTTTTAAAAAAAAGGAAGAAAATAACCCTTTTTAGATCAAGTATTTCCTTAAAAGTCGAAAACGGAATGTTATCTGTTTGACATTCATGCTGTTGTACCTTACAATATCACGTAATAAATCCAAGGGTTATGCCATTGATATAAAACTGCAGAGCTACATTTTGGGGATTTTAAAATGTTATGTTCACAGGTAGGACAACATTACTATCATGTGGGGTGAGCAGACTGTTGCAAGCAATGATGCTGAAGTCGGTGACAAAGTGCCTACATGAACATTCTATATAATCCGACTGGAACTTCAAAAAAGATTCAGACACACTCATTTTAGCCTACCTGGTCACGAAATGGTCATGGTGAGCTTTCAGGACCAATGAATGTTTGCCGTCCGTTCGTCGTACATACGTCGTCCACAATTTCTTCGAATGACTTCTTCTCGTAAACCACTACATGGATCTTTATTATATCTGACCAGAAGCATCCTTGCAGCTGTCTTAAATTTGTTCAAGTGGTTCTGATTGACTGAACAACAAGGACACCAGTGTAAAGAAAAGTCTTTGAAAATCTTCTTGGAGTTACTTGATGTTACACAATCTTATATTGGGAAAACTTCAAAAATCTTCTGGTGTTTAGCCTAGAAATTTAGAGTATAGCATTTTCTAGCGGTAATCAAGTTTGTTCAAATCATGAACCCCGGGTTAAAATTGTCGCCAACCCGGGGTCACTCGATTTTGTATAGTCTAAGAGTTATATAGGGAAATATTAACTAAATACACAGAGCTTAGATATTGAGCAAGAAGCATCATCTTGTGGACCTCTACTAAGATTGTTTAAATCATAACCCCTGGTCAAAATTGACACTGCCCCAGAGTCACCAGATTTTACAAAGGCTTATATAATAAAATCTTTTAAATATTCTTGTCTCAAACCGCAAGTCCTAAAAACTTAGAAATCTGGCAGATAGCATTGCCTAATAGTCCTCTACCAAGATTGTTCAAACCTTTATCTGGGCAAAATTGACCCCGCACCGGGGCTCACTTTATTTTACCATGACCTAATTATATAGGAAATAGTCCTGTCCAAGGGACCAGAGCTTAGATATTTGGTTGATAGCATTGTCTTGTGGTCCTGTAACCAAGGCTGTTCAAATCATACCCTTTGTATCCAAGTTGATCCTGCTCTTGACTGGCCTATTTTCTCGTTTTAAGCAACAGCAATGAAATTTGAACCGTATGAATAATTTTGTATGAAGATTTCAACTTAGTCATTGGCTGACCTTGACGTGCTGACGTTATTTCTGCTTTTGAAGCTACATCAATGAAATTTGGACCTTGTATACAATGTGTGGAGATTTCAACTTTAATATCGGTTAACATTAACCTACTTTCTTATTTTTGAAGCTACAGCAATGAACTTGAATGTATGAATAGTTTTGCATGTATATTTAAATTTTGATCTTGGGTGATATTGTTTTTGACCTACTGACCAACTTTCTGTTTTTTGAAGCTACATCAATTACATATCGACCACTTCTGTAGAGTTTTGCATGTACAGGGTGATCATTAATATATGATAGGATAAGAAATCACAGTAAATTTGTTAAATTTTGCACTAGAGGTCTCATTTTGATATTGATTTGAAGAAAATTGAATAAATTTTTTCTTGTAAATTCAAAATTTCCAGTTTTAAAGCTACAGCAATGAAATTTAAACAATATGTAAATACATGTATTTTAATGCAGATTTCAAAGTTTGACCTTGGTTGACTTTAACCGTTAGCCTTGCTTTTGTTTTTAGCCCTACTGGGCGAAGTAGGACTCCAGCAGAGCTTATTCCATGGAACGTAGTTTATCCAATGCATGTCCGTATGTCCGTTGATTTTTCCTTGATAACACGCTACAGGTCACAGGTAATCGCTTCCCCATAATATCCTGATATCTAGATCGCCCACAGTCTTAAAACATCATAGGATGAAGGTCTTAGCTACAGCCTACAGGTCACAATTTTTTTTTGACTTCAATGAAACTTGCCGAGAAGGTTGCCTGTAGCCTATAGATGATCCTTATTGTTTCGGGATCAGTGGGTCAAAGGCCAAGGTCACAGTGATTCACACTATGAAAATCATTTCAGCTTTGTCAATACTTAGAGATTAAATTATCAAAAAGAGGCTTAAATCGTCATAGGATGATTTGTCTCACATGCTTTTTTCTGCACTGTGAACTATATTGTACAATAGAACCGTTTAATAAAATATAGAGAGTAATGTTAACTGTGTACAGGCCTTGTAATGAATTAGAAATAGATTAATCTTAACAGTATTTTCATTGGTGTACGTCATATTATATCAAAATACACCACACTTGCTTTGTAAACATGCAAACGCGAAAATTTTCTTACGTACGTGCTTTAGTGCTACTGTTACAGCTGGATACAGCATTATTGATGCCACTGCAGTACATATGAGCTGCGTCCAGTTGGAATAAACATAGCCAGTGTGCTATTTACAGGACGATGCAAACGTAACATAGCACAACGATATGATACAAATAAAATCAGCAGCAAACAAATACATACAGTAGTCATACCGACTTTGGTAAACAGTTCTTCAGTATGGGATCCGTTCCCGACGACCGGAATTCAAAAACTCGTAACAAACAAGAGTCACGGGACTTGTCGCAAACAACTACTCCAAATCTCAAGGAACTGTAAGAGACTCTCAGCTGAACTGAAAATCCCTTGAAAGAAGAAGACGGAACAGCCGTTTCAGCCTCTTTTATAAGATTCATTACCTAACCTTTCTCAGTATATGCATAAAAATCCCACCATTTCTATCACTTGGCATATCAATAACCACACTCTTTGTCAGACTTTATCAAAAACTCATTATTTCCAGGCACTTTTGTTGAATGGAACCCACAGCCAGTACATGTAGTCAGTGCGGATATTTTCACTGCGTTCAAGGCAGCACTGACTACATTGTCACACATCCCTTAAAAGGTATAGAGCTTTTATCTTTTTAACTTCATTAACACTCTTGTAAGGCGATCTTATTAAATGAAAAATTATTTTGCTACCATCTGGTAGTGAAGCTACGAAGAAAGCATCTTTATGCCAGATGTTATCAAGCCCCGAAGGAGAGAGATGCAGCGAGTTTATTTCATCGCTTGGCCCTTTTTACAGCCCTGCTGTCCTGGCGAACCCTTAAACATACAGCCAGTTTAACTACGATCGCGTGTTGTGGATCTACTAGGATTTAATATACCAAACACTGTATGCAAACCAGGGCAATATCTATGAAAATATTACCCGTCTGTTAAATTTATACATCTTTACATACAATGTTACCATGGCATCTTTTCTAAAAAATCTTCTTTATTTAACTGGATAGGTTGTTGCAGTACAGGCCACGAAATGTTTTTTTTAATGTTTTTAGTGATGAGATAATTATCTGATTTCCATGTGCTATATACTATGAGGCATATCCTGAACGTCAAGTAGTTCGTATTAGTAATATAACCATACGAAATGAAACTTAATATTATAGTATAGTTACTCATATTCAAAACAGTGAAGTCTCATTGATAATCGCGTGAATAAATAAGGCCACACCAAATTAATAAGGGAGTCATCGGACTCGCTCGTTTCTATTTTCATAAAACCTATTAAACTTGAAAAATAAAACATAAAGTCAACTGACTTCAGTTTGAAATGAATACGTTCAAGCTGCTCGCTCTCAGTTGCCGTTGAAAAAATGAAATTTTCCAAATTGTCTTACTTATACATAAATACATGTATAAAACTAAAGGTTAGGATCAACAATGGAAGTAAAAGTATGCTTTACGAAAATCTGAGCGCGAGCAGCTTTAGCTCACCAGATTCCAGTTACTTTTCTATTTTGTTTTTCAATAATATATTGAATATTAAAAACACACTGAATCACGAGTTATTATTTTTCGCTCAGAGGTAATTCCGTAGAACGAATAATATTTTTTCTAATATGCTTTGTATCGCTCACTCGCTCCAAGATTTTTGTAGCCTTGAAAATTCGATGAACAACTAATCATTTTAGTGCGACCTAATCGGAAAACCCCACATGCAACGCGTAACAGATTCCTACATAATATGTATTGTCCGTTTTTTATTCTTTAAAAGCAAAACAATTACTTGAGTAGGATTTAATGAGACAATTGATGCAATGATTAGAACGGTAAGTTCAAAGTTTAAGTACTTCTCTGCTAAAAACGATCATTTTATGCCATCGAATGACGAAACCCCTAAAAATGACTCAATGTAGAAACCATTTTATTTCGTTCATAAACATATATACCGCTCATTTTCTCTCTCATTCATTTTAACGGTATTTCGTTATAAAATAACATAAAAAGTGACATAATGACATCTTGATCGAGATTGCTCTGTCGCAGTTCGGTATAAGGCACCGTTTCTATTTTTTTATACCGGCCAGGATACGATGATTATACAACGTACATATTGTATAAAGGTTTAAGTTACCCCGTACAAGTGTTGGATACATGCGCTATAATATGATCAATATAAGTCTGAATCACCTTCTTACCACATTATCTGTTACAGTGAGTGAGCATGTATTCAGCGCAGAATCATCCATTCTATTACATTACTAATATGGGGTTTTCCAGTGTATTTGTCATTGGTATAGAAGTTGTGCAGCTTATACCAAGGAATTAATGGAGTGCCTGCGAGAGCCAAAGGTATAAGTTGCACCAAATTATAGTGCTTCTTTAAAAGGATATTATTTGTTTTGTTTTGTTTTCGGAGTGATGGGTAACGTGTATTTTTGACTTAGGGTCAAATGTAATCAATTTATATTTTGAGTTTTTATACCACGTGACAGTCCAATAGTATCTATTATTACTGAACCCTTTCAACAACCGGAGCCGAAAATTCGAAATGAATCCATACATGTATTTGAATTCTTGGCAAATGAGTGCAATGGACTCACGTGATTGAAGATCGTGGGTTCGAGCCCTGCTACAGACCACGTCTCTTATGCGAAAAAGTTGACAGTAGGTATCTAGTACCTGTTTTTCACAGGAACGAAAGTACGGTTAACTGATCGCCTTTAGAAATGACCGAAATACGCTTGAAACGAGCGTTAAACTACAACAGAAAACATTACTAGTTTATATAAAACTTAATGGCTTTTTACAACACGATGTTTCATATGAACTCATTAGATATATACTACTGTGTTCTTTCTTGCAGCCTTTGAAGAGGCCTAACATATTGTAAGTATCATTGTTTAACAAAAGACAAATAGAACTTCGGCACTAGTATTCAATATCTATAACGACTTTTGTTTAGAAAATCATCCGAATGGTATTTTATCAAGTGGTTTTTTTTCCGTGTATTGATTCATTTCAGCACTCAAAACAGGTACGACAGGAACCAGACTTCTTTAAAGCACCCAACCCACTCACCTGCCCAATTAATTTACTACATCTACATGCCTACCTACTTATTTCAACGTCTCTTTCGCGTATAACAGACAAAGGATACCTCTTCATGTTTATCATCAACAGCCATGTATTGCTTGCTATATACATTGTACCTACATATAACTATATGATATAATCACTGTAAGATTATTTCAGAATAACTAAATAATATACATGTTTACTTTTAATCTTTGTAATTTTGCTTTTCAGTCTCTATGATGAGCCGGCCGAGAAGAAACCTCGACTGGGTACACAAGGTTAGTCATATGCTGTGTAGAAATCAATTAAGTTGTGCTTGTGACCAATAAGTTTTATGTCGTTTACAGCACATAATAACTATTGTAAAGGCACACTTACAGCATAAGGTACATGTGTACAAAGTTATCCCAAAACACCATGAAACATAGCACTCACAATTAACCAGAAAATTCATATATATATATTATAGACGCGTAAATGATAAGTTAAATCCTTAGAATGTCAGTTACCCGAAATAGTGTAACATGTCAACCTCACTCAACCCAGGACGCAACCTTAGAGAAAACTGTAAAAAAAACATCCCTGCTGAGTCAACACTATATTTTATTCCTCCATGCATGTGTCTATAGGTATATTGCAGTCCTATATATAAGTCCTGCAGGCATCGTTACCGAGTTACTGAATTCAGAGATGTGAGGAATAAAGAAATAAAGGATAAAACAAAACATCAGCTTAATCGTTATTCCTTTTCTTATTCCCCTAACATGTTTGTATGTAAAACATGGATACATGTCATTTCGTTTATATATATAAATATTTCTCTTCCAGTCCAGAGCTATGCAAGTGTTTTCCATGAAGCAGCGGTAAAGTATCTGTACTGTCTTGTTTGACTTTGAAATTTTGTAAAATCCTACGTATGTTCGAACCGGCTTGTTCCCTGTTATTGCTATCGCTACAGACACCATTATAGTTTTACTGACACAAATG
>JAUMHA010237594.1:0-15491 GCA_032359765.1 Saxidomus gigantea | reverse complement strand
AATATCTGGATGAGACCCCGGCATGTCTCCCGTCATGCCTAAAAAACAAAATTTTGAAGCCAGAAATAGGAGAAATTGACCTGACTGCAATTTCCAGCTAGTATAGCCATTAAGGTTGAATTTGATTGGTTACCAAAGAGTAGGCCAATCACTGTGAAAGTTTACCTATAGACTTATAACTGAGAAAATACTGTAAAAGTTTACCTATCAAAGGATTTCTCCTTACATCCAGGACAACCAGAGTGGTGTTATACTTGAGAACATCTAACAATGCCTTTGCACCATTTGAAGAGATGCCATTGCCTTGCATATCCAGGGCTGAAACGAAATTCATTTTCTACAAAATGAAGACATTTCTCTCTATACCCTGACATTTCTGTATTAATTCAGCCTTGAGGAAATATTATCCTTTTAAAATTAAAATTTTTCCATACTTAAAATGTTCACAAAGATAATTATAATATATGCAACATTTCAAGCAATAAACTAGAAATGGAATATACTTAAAATAATGAAAGATACTGTTCCTGCAATTTGAAAAATTAACAAAACATGTATACAAAATTTATAAAAATTTCTTAGATTAAAATAGAATTTTATCTTTATGCTTTATGTGAATCAAATATTGATAAATTGGTCCAGTTTCCAGAATAATAGTTTCTGTCATGAGCACGTGGTTCAGATTGAGATATCTGTCACCAACGGCAACTGTTTTGGCGAAAACGAGGCTTCCACAAAACAGTTACCCGAGGTGACGGATATTTCCATCTGAACCAAATGTCTCATGATAGAAACTTTTTCCTGCATACAGATATATAAGTTCAATCTTATATTCAGAAGTTGTGTTTGGGAAAGTGACATCACAATGTTTATTATATGTTATTTGGATTTTGAAGTGGTATATGGGGATATATTACCCGCCTAGACTTATATTACCCGAGCCGTTAGGCGAGTGTAATATTATGTAAAGGCGGGTAATATATCCCTATATATCACGCCAAAATCCAAAATTATTACCCTTCCCTTTCTTAAATATTGAAAGATTCCGTCTATGTTTTATTTATTTAACGGCTGAATGTAAGTAGAGCTTCAAATCCCCTTATGGTACCTCAATGTCACTTCGTGACATCACAAAACAGCACGGACTTATACTTTAACGTAGTGTACGCGGCGAACAAGCTCACGTTTAGCATGGGGTACAGTAACGGGATAATGTCAAGTGTATATTACCGGCTTGCCCGTAAATATCAATATATATTTACGGATCTTTGACCAATCAGAAGACCGCAAATTTCATGGAAGGATAATAAAACATCATATCACAAGCAATACACAACCAATTTTTCCCGCATGGGTAAAATCACCAGAAATGCCGCATGGGTAAAATCACCAGAAATGCCGATCCGATATGCAAGAAATACTTCCTATATTCATAATATACATATTTTCAAAAACTGCGACAATATTTCCTTCATTAACCCTTACCCTACTGGTGGCAAGCAAACCTCTGCAACCAGTGTAGATCATGATCAACCGTAACATGTATGCAGTCTGATTATGATCTGCATTGTTTGCTATTGAGTCAGAACATTTTCAAGGGGAAACAATTAATGGCCCTGTCCAAACAGTATTGTCAAACTGAAACATGGAAGAGTCAATTTAAGAAATTGAGTGGGGTTAGCATAAAGTGATGTTGCAAAGCGACCAGTCTATAAACACTTACCTTTTAACCACAGATCATCTTTCAGAGCCTCTGCCAAGAGTGCTGCCCCCTGATCACCCATCATCGGATTATTGTTGATGGTTATTCTCCGGATTCCCGGCATTCTATCCAAGTCCGGTCTCCGGTACCGCAGACTGTCACGCCATGCCTCATTGTGCCGCCTGGTTCCTTGGTGCTGCAATATAAAACATCAACTTATCAATATCATCTAATTAATTAATCCAAAATAATAAATGTGCCCCACTGTGAGTAAATCAATGCTTAAACATTTACTGCAATTAAGTGATTTATTATTGAGGAAAGCAACAATTATTCATAATTGCTGGAATATAACTTTGATCGTCTGTGATGGATAACTTGCCCTGGGACCAGTTTCGATTCAGATCAGACAGCGCCCAAGGATGTGAGGACTGTCACTGGTTTTCACACGGTGGGGCTCATACATGTAAAAACATTACAGACCCAAATGTAAATGGTCATATCAGTATCATATCAAGTCCACAGCAGGGTATTTATGATTTCCGGTTTCCATTTAATTGGTTTTATGAGAATTGTGTCTGATCAAATGATACCTGACTTCCAATACTATAAACATGATAATAAATTTGGCTGACTCCTCATAGAAACTGAGCCTGGGTTAGTTCTACCTGCATTAAAAATTGGTTCCCACTGCCTTAGACGAAATCAAAGTTTGACAGGCATGAAGAAAATTGCTAACCCAGACTTCAAGATTACGGAAATTTATATGTTATTCCTAAGTTGCCTTCAATAATTTGTCAATTAATGGTCGTCAAAGTTTCGTTTCCAATTAAGTAAATTGCTTTTCTCATTGTTTCCAAAGGAAACAGAGATATAACGTGAGCTTTTCAAGTTATTAAACTTCTACAAAAATGCTATGGGAGTCCTTGTGTGCAATTCAATCTATTGTTTCACTTGTGAAAACCATGACGTAAAGTATGCCGAGCGTCTCGTGTAAAGTCTGCTCCTGTAAGCTGTTAAGATTCATTTTGCTAGCAACAGAATTTTTCTTTCAGATTTGTATTTTAAAGGAGCAATAACATTTGGATTTTTTTTTTTTTTTTTTTTTTAAACATCTGCAGCATTCTAAAACAACACAGAAGAACAATTTTTCATCAGCAATCTTCTTAAATGATAGAACTTTATAAAAGTGCCAGTATCACTGTACTGGTCGACTGGACTGTTCTGAGTAAGTTTTGTGAAAATCTTTTGGCACATTATCAAGAAAAAGTTAACAGAGGTCCCTGTGACTTTGACCTTGGCCCACTGACCCCAAAAACAGTAGGGATCGTCTACTCAGTAAGACCAATCCTCTTATGAAGTTTGAAGACTGTAGGTCACATAGATCACTGTGACCTTTACCCACTGACCCCAAAAACAGTAGGGATCATCTACTCAGTAAGACCAATCATCCTATAATTATGACGTTTGAAGACTGTGGGTGATGTAGATCTCAAGATATTGAGCGGAAAAGATTTTCGAAGCTCGGGTCACTGTGACCTTGACCCACTGACCACAAAAACAAAAGGGATCATCTACATGTTGCAGGGAACCTTCTGCACAAGTTTGATCAAATTTAAGTTTAATAAAAATTGTGACTTGTAGAGTGTTCTCAAGGAAACACTATCTGAGATAACTTTGACCCAATGACCCCAAAAACAATAGGGGTCATCTACAAGTTGCAGGGATCCTTATCAGCAAATTTCATGAAAGTCAAATGAAAATTATGCAACTGACATGAAGAAAAATACTTTCCAGACAGTAATTTTACTCTAACATCCTGGAAAAGGAATTTAATTGTAAATTTCTATTATTGTGAAAGGTTCATCATTGCCATCTACTGAGCTGGAAGATCTCGTAAAGTGCTGACATTCATTCTGTATTCAGAGATATCCCTTGGTAACAATCCTGGAAAGAGCAATAGTGCCTAACTGCATGTTCTCAATTCTTATATAGAAACAGAAAAACTGCCTAACTGGAAACAGAAATAGCAAATGCCTATCTATGGTCAAATCCCTGATATGTGTTAGATTAAAATCAATAGTTAACCGACCAAACTCTTGGAATGGGCAAATACTTGACATCCTCCCCACATGTCGTCAGATTTGAACTAACAACCCCTCAAAGGGGGCAGGTTTACAGAGACCCACACCACTCAAGTTGCACACCCCTACTCAAACTTTATAAGCGCACAATATCATGGCAACATGAATTTTCATCAAAATTATATATTTACGTGGGTGAAAGTATAAAAAATTTAAAAACCTGAAAAATTTGCTGGGGGGCCTGGGGGTATATACATGTATATCTTTGTTAAATTGTGCTCTTTAATTATCAAGTATGTATTTTTCATCTCTGCAAACTGTTGTTTAATTAACTTGCCCAAAACAAAATAATGGCAAATCGGGAAGTCTGTTCTATTTGGCTCAGTATACTTCTTGTTTATATTTAACTTGTTTCTTTCTAACACACACTGTTCAGACTAAACCTTGAAAACACCACTTAACTTGAATTGAGCAATTTATACAATTTATAGGACCATAGAAAAACAAAAAAAACCACCTCACTTTCTCCACTCAATATTGTCAATATTTCTCATTTCAAAGTGAGGCCAGAATTGGTGAGACCTCCTGCATCAATAGAATCCATTAGCAACTCTGAGTAAACAGTTGATTTGGTGTCAATTACTTGAAATGCAATGACAGAAGAAAATTATTAATTTGATTTTAAATGTATTAACAATCAATTCTGTTGGCCTTTTATGTGTATTCAGCACAGTATATCCATTCTCTGCTATTTCTAAAATGGCTGTTTCCATTTTTCAATTTGGACTGTACTATTAAATGTTCAAAGGGGTGCCAGAAACAATTTATAGACCGATTACCAAATAGTGCAGATCATGATCAGGCTGCAGGGATTAACTGCTCTGGTACCAAAGGAAGAATCAAAAGTGGCCTGCAGGGTAAGGATGTAAACATGTTTTCAAGAGCAAAAAAGAGAAGACAATTTGATGTGTAAGCTGGTAGCATCATTTCAAAGAGAAAAGCACAGGAGAAAAGAATGTAAACAAACATTTAGAATGTTGCAGTTGGTTCCCTTATCTAACTTTTTTTTATTGGTTCCCTTTCTAATTTCGTCTGAACGATTTGTTTCCAATTAAATTTTTTTTGACTGGAACCTCTCTAAATTCTTCTAAATGACTGGTTCCATTATCTAATGATTCTGATTGGTTCCCTGTTTCAATTCTTCTTTTTAGTATCACTACCTCAAAATTATCAATTATTTTGCTAGCATGCATCAGTTATCTACATAAAAATTATCTTTTAGTATTGCTACCTCAAAATTATCAATTATTTTGCATGCATGCATCAGTCATCACCTAATTTCTACATAAAAATTATCTTTTAGTATTGCTACCTCAAAATTATCAATTATTTTGTATGCATGCATCAGTCATCACCTAATTTCTACACAAAAATTATCTTTTAGTATTGCTACCTCAAAATTATCAATTATTTTGTGTGCATGCATCATTCATCACCTAATTTCTGAATAAAAATTATCTGTTAGTATTGCAACCTCAAAATTATCAATTATCTTGCATATAGGCATCAAACATCAACTAATTTCTACATAAAAAAATTATCTTCTAGTATTGCTACATCAAAATTATCAATTATTTTGTGTGCAGGCATCAGTCATGAGCTAATTTTCTTTACAAAGAAAGCGTCCCCAGTGTTAAAGAGAAGACAATTGATTTGGCAACAGTAGCTTTGCTTTGCTTTGCTCACAACTCTAGCGGTAAAATCCAATAACCTGCCTCAACAGTGTGTTCTGCTGGACCAACAATACTTGTTTGCGATCGCCTATTACAAATTGACAAGTTAAGTCTCGGAGTATCACAATAATAAATCACTTCCACACGAGCATGGACAAAACAAAAAAATTACACGTTTGAGAAGAACGTAAGGATATAATGAGGACTTGACAAAGTTTATTGTTTATAACAATTACTGATCACACTGAAATCGGAGAAAATTCTTACGAGATATAACAACGTGCGAATCATTTTACTTCGAACAAATGTGATCGTTATTACAAGGAAGGGATAACTGTGTCAACAGAGGCAAAAGGTCAGTTTTTTTGGTGTTTTTTTCCAGTTGAAAATATTTTATATCATTTTTTGGAGAATTTTTTTTTTTTATGACAATATAATAATATTGACCAATTATATTTCAAATCAATATACATGTACTGTAAATTATGCAACACACGCAATTACTTAATTTTTGCTATTATGTCCCTACTTAGCACTTATTTAAAAATTTCCTGAAAGATTATATTCAAGTTACTATATATAATTATATTATTTGTATAGAACTCTCATTTCCTGAAAATTAAATTTGTGAACAAGTCTGTCTGCCATCAAAACACAAAATTCTCACCATGCTCAAAAATCTCAGTTTACAGTATTTCAATGCTTAATACTGTCAATTTCAACAAAAAAAAAAAAGACAAAATAATTATTTTTATCTTTAATTATGTATGAACATTATATTGCCTAGACTTTAGGCACTTCACTGGTCTCAAAACTTACTCCTATCCAAGCAGTAGGCTTAGCTAGCGTAACTAAGGTGACAACGCTATCATTTCTTTAATTCATGACCAGGAAAGTCAACCATTACGATTTGGCACTTCTGACTTTCTGTTCTGTTCTGATAAGCACCGGTGTTAATTGGAAGCCAATTTATATTTAATGGTGTTGCAGTGCTGTAAAACCAATTTCAGTAATTTCGTTTGCTGACGAAATAAGGGCTTAGACAGTGTAGTAAGAACAGATATTTAAGGTCTGCCAAAATAAGAAATGAGAAGATTTATCTTTGAAAAATGTGAAGTGAAAATAATTCTTGCTGCATCATGACATTTTTGGCATAAAACAGAATTTTCTTTTCAAACCAAATTTTAGCCCTATGTAAAGGTTACTTTTAAAGCTCTGTGACGTAAATGAATGACAGTGAAACACTCAACATGCATTCAACACATAAATGAATGACAGTGAAACACTCAACATGCATTCAACACATCAATGAATTACAGTGAAACACTCAACATGAATTCAACACATAAATTAATTACAGTGAAACACTCAACATTAATTCAACACATCAATGAATTACAGTGAAACACTCAACATTAATTCAACACATAAATGAATAACAGTGAAACACTCAACATTAATTCAACACATAATTATATGTATTAAGTGAAACCAAATAAATAAATCATGATGCAACACTTAACATAAATTCAACACATAAATGAACGTAAAGCACACTTCACAAAACTTTAATTCAACACTATTAATACATACACTGCTTATCAAGTTATTCAAATTTAGTATTTAATACTGTTAAATTTAATGCCTTTGTATTTGTGACAATGGTATGGAATTTTGTTGTTTTCAGAAATTTCTTAGTTTCATGAAAACATGAAATTGTGGGTAATATTAGAGCACTGGGGATCTAAATTGAAATTCATGATTTACTTCACTCATAAAAGTCAGTGCCTCAGATGAATAAAAATGCTTTTCATGGTACCTTTTGATTGCCTGTGCGTAAAATTACCTAAACTAATGCATTTCGTTTTCTACTTCTCTCTCAGCATTTAATTTTCTTTCAAACTCACTTGTTATTGATTGCAATTATTGTATCAATGCTTCCACTCAATCATACGTCAGTTTTTGTGGCGACCTGAGACTGACATTTATGAAAGAGGAACAAAACCAAAACAACAGCTTACCATCAAATCTCAGAGACGAATTGTTTGGCAGAAAGATTACTTGTGTAGAGCTAGATCTTTCTGTCGGGCAATTAACAGTTGGGTTCTCCTTAAGACAGGCAAAAAATGAGGCAGTCTGCAACTTTAATAGTAATGTAAAATATCTGGCAGACAAATTAAGTACAAACAAGGTAATCATGGCCCCGTACCCCTAACTTGATTCAACACTACACATGAATGTAATGAGCCAAAATGTAATTATGATTATGTTTACCACATAAGGGCTACTTAAAGGACCACATGTCTGCAATGCATCACCAGACCTGACCTACTGACCCCCTTTTTTTAAGATCCCAGATGACCTAATTTCTACAAATCTAACAGATTCTGACAAATTTTCATGAAGATTGGATGCATACAGGAGTACAAGTGTTTTGTGCTTTTGATAACCCCAGGATGACCCGGTTACAACCAGACTACAAAATTCCACAAGAAAATTACAACTGTTGTTTCCACTGTGTTCACAATCACCCTACTGGTGGGAAATAAGTCTAACTTTCTGACCATTGCAGACCAAGATCAGCCTGTACCACAATGCAGTCTGATCATGATCTGCACTAGATGGCTATAAAGACAATGAATTTTAAATGAGGCCACAGTTATGAACTATAATTGACACTGTCTAAATTTATAGATGGACAAGTTCATAACTGTGGCCTCATTTGAGCATGGAGATAAATGTTGGTAACACAACCATGCAAAAAAACAATTTGTCTCCCCCTGTTTGGAAAGGCTGGCGAGAGGCGTTCATTAATAGGGATAACATCTAAGCTCAAGGTAATGCAATGTTCTGACGTAACAACTTCCATTATTTATTGAGACATGTTCCATTTTTCTTAACTTTTTTTCTCACCATTCAATTTCCTGTCTTCACCCATTATGAAGATATCTATCTCCAGATTCCCATTTAAATTACAAAAATGTTTCAAGCCCACCTTAATTTCCCTGGAAAAAAAACCCAGAAACAAGACTTCAGGTAAAATGAGAATTTCTAACAATTTTAATGCATTTTCAACTTTCTAGAATGTAGTTTTCCATCTTCCTCTTTGGAATGTACCATTAAAATGGTATGGCTGATCAAATGAAAATTTACTGACTTAATAGTGAATAGTGCAGATCATGATCAAACTGCACAGATGTCTAGGCTGATCATGATCTGCACTGGTTGCCGGCTGCCGTTACAACTTAAGACCAGGTGAAATATGAAGTATGATCACTATAAATGGTAACAAGTTAACAAAATGCTACGGCAAGAACTTTCAAACCACAAGAAATTCCACACTTCAGTTTAATCTATTAGAAAATCTAACTTTGTTTTAAAATTTTACGAAAATTGGTCAAATTTATGAAGTAGTGAATTTCAATATTCACCACCCACTCTATTGCATGAATATTTTACGAAGTTGTGGCAATCTCTTATTTCTCTACTGTTAATTGTGCCACAATTTTGTGTTTAATATGACAATTTAATTGCCATATCAAAAATGACCTGATGTTTGTATCATGAGTGACAAGAATATGTATGATTAAAATGATGGCGATGTTGATGATGGTGATCAATGTTAATAAATATGTTCTGTCAACATCAATGGTCACAATCATCCTCCGTATCAATCATAAGTGATGATTATGTAGGCCAGTTAAATAATGACCAAACTCACTAATAATTTGGCCTGGAAAAACGTTATTTCTATAAAATCAATGGACATGCAAATCAAGTACGTTTTCACCGTTTTCCTAAATAATACACATGAGTCATTAAGGGACGTCAAAATGGCAACATTCTAAAATGCTTCGACAATGTCATGAAAATGGCACCGCAAGAGAAATATCTCATTAGACAAGATACGTCTGGTAAAGACCTATACAGATTGGACTGTTTCTGTAATTTGTTGGTATCACGCAATGCCTGTCAGAGCTGGTCTGTTTCGGGTCAATAATAGTGCAGGGGACTCTAATTCTCACACAGATATCTTATTGTCTTGTTGCAACATTGTTAACGCAACTTTGTTAACGCAACTTTGTTAACGCAACTTTGTTAAAGCAACATTGTTAACGCAACTTTGTTAACGCAACTTTGTAAACGCAACATTGTTAAGGCAACTTTGTTAACGCAACTTTGTTAACGCAATTTTGTTAATGCAACTTTGTTAACGCAACTTTATGCTACCGATTAAATACAAAATGAATCCAAGAAAATCGTTGGATGTCCTTCAAATTTTTTTGTTACATTTAATACCTTATTTGACCTGTTGATATCAAGCTTAAGCTTCCTGATGAAGTTGGATTAAATGATCACCCATCAGCTGTTGAGAATTAGTGTACAAGAACAGCGCTTTATGTTCTATATGTAAGCATACTGCGAAGCTAGGGCCTTAACTCTGTGAAAGAAAACATTTACCCAAAACATTCTGTTAATAACATGCATCTTTTCTTGGTAATGTATTTGTAAAGCTTCTCATGAAGTTATGTTGAACTTCCTGCTAATAAGAATATATGGCAGGTCCAATCAATGTACCCGTTACTGTATTCATATACATACTTTCCCTATGGGAAGCATAAAACAAACTCCAAACAGGTGAAACATATTTTATTTTTGCTGTTATTGTTTGAATGCAATTTTCTCCCATCTCGAGTTCCTCAACAAGCATCCCAGCTAATGTGCCCTTTATATCACAATGATCCATTAATCACATGTACTGTTGAAATAATATCAAATACCTGTTTTCTGGAAATTTTACCCTTAAAGGAAATGTAAGAGAAAAACTTGTAATTCCGTCACTCTACTTCATTAATACGTTCCTTTCATGAGCTCTACGCTTCAAATGATTGAAACGGAAAAAAACAAACGCTTCTCAAAATTCATTTCGTCCTAAACGAAAAAAAATTATTCTCTGAGAAATACGGACAAAATTGCAGAGGCATAGCTGCAGTTTTAACAACACCCCTGTGTTTAAAACTCTGAAACAGTTTGAAAATTTAATTGGCTTAAAATTGGCTTGTCAATAGGTCATTCAGTAAAAACTGAATACATCCTTTTCTGGAATCACTGCAAAATCTTACATAAAACTCCTAAACATCACATAAAATTCTACAGACTTCAAGCAACAGACTTCTCTTTATTTGTTCACTAAATATACATTGTGCCTTCAGTGACCCGACTTATACATGTGCAGACCTATGAGCAGGTGTAATGCAATATTTCATTCCCTTATCAAATCAAAGCACTACAGGTGCAGAAGGCCTTGCGGGGGAAGCATGAGGGGAAAACTTTCCTCTGCTTAACACAGCTATTAGCTAAATCCCTAGACCAGAAACAGAAGGGATTTTGTCTTTTTCTATACATCACATGTCATGGACGGTTCCAGTGTTTACAATTATATTAAAATTAACTCACTGGATTATCCAATGACCACACTTGGATATCACGTGTCCAATGGTTGACCTGGTTTGCACAAAAGAACACGTGGGTTTGTTTGTGATACTGTTTGTGAGCAGTTGACCTAGCCATGAAAAGAAAATAATCCCTTAACAATAGGCTTAGGTAGGCTTTAAAATTTGTCGTAAAAACCGGAACAGTCCATTCCATGCCAGCACCTTTATGAGGACAAAAAACAAACTCAGCAAATTAAATTTGACAACATTTTGTTGGCTACATTTAACATGAAAATGCAGAAACAAATTTCGTTTCACAGAATTTGCACGCTGCAGAATTTAATGCAAATTAGTTATCCTTGAGATGAAAATATAATAAAGCATTCATTCATTTTTGATCATACTCTCCTGGGAGCTTGTGTGGCTGCAAGCATCTGAGCGAACAAAAGATGATGAACTGCTGTGCTCTGCTTCAAAGACATTTTACAAAAGCTTAAGGACCCTTCGTGTCTCTATACTCTCATTAACACTATCTCTGCTGATGGCAAGTGTGTCTGCCTTTACCGACAGTGTAGATCATGATGAGTAAGAACATCTAGAAAGTCGGATCAAAATTTGCACAGATAAACGTTCAGTCTATAAATATTCATCGAATGCCCCCTTTGAATAATCATTCAAAAGATGCAATGGACATGCACATCTATTTATGAATTCTGCAACTGATGTTGGCTTAAACTCAATAAAGCTGACATTTCAGATGAGATTTCTATGTATCGTATCTCCTATTGAACATTTTATAACTAATTTCACTTGTACAGGATTATAACTAGTTGGAACAAAACTGATTTCAGTGCTGAGGGTTCAGAATGAACCTAGCTCAAGTGCTATTTTTCTCTGTATAATCGACCCTAGCAAGACATTACTTTAACTACAAGTGCTATATAATGTTATTCAAATTGTCTGTGATGGATAATCAAACAATATTTATGCAGATTGAGTCAGACTTTCTTAGATACAATCTATCTAGCTGCTTGCTGTAACAAGAGTCATGATGGTCCTGTATAACTCATCTGAGTTAACACAGCACATATTGCTATATGCTACTGAAGCATTTACTTTCTCCTAAACAACTTCCACGTATCATCAGGTCCGCATGCCTTCGTGGTCGGCAGCTTTTATATCACGGTAACGTCTCACCCGGATTGAGAGTCATGGGTTCAAGCCCTGCTTCCAACCATGTACTTTTATGTGAGAAGGTTGGAAGTTTATTATGTAGGATAGAGATCTAGTCTTAGGGTCCTTCCCAGGAATGATCATAAGGTAAACTGCCTGCCTGTAAAAATGACCGAAATGAGGTTGAAACAGGCATTAAACAAATACAATGACAACAAGAACTGACCTCTGACCAAATTTTCTCTCAGACAGTCTGCCCACTTCAATCCAAAACAGAAATTCCTTAAAACAAACGCTCTGATGACACACCCCGCACCATTTTAGCGAGCCCACTAAAACCAATTATTTTACACAAGATGACTCAGTTTCAATCCAAACTCAGCTTTCAAAGAAAACAAAACATTCTGACCAAGTTTCAGCACCAAATCAAAATTATGTTGTATAAGCCACTCAGTTAAATGTTGATAGATTGAGGAAGGTACACTGCAATAGTTAGCCGCTCATGCCAACTGAAAATTATAGAAGAACATAGTTACAGTGATAACATGTTGCTACAGAAACTCCTTTTTGCATAAGCTTAATTGGAAATTATAAAATTGCATACAAACAGCCTTCATCTTCCTTTTATGTTATATTTATATTCTGGCACATGCTGTAATATGCTACGGCGATACCTGAACTTTGCTTTAATCAACACGACACCCATTAAACATCTCCGTGGGAAGAAATCATAATTTCCTCTTCCGCTGATTTCCAATCAATCTATTACTATAACAATATTGCGCACGTTTCCAACCTATCTTTCCATCTATGACATCATGTAAAACTTGTATCTAGAGGAAAAAACTTCTTTCTATCAGCAAATATTACACAATATTCATGCAGCTATCTTTCCTATAACAATGTTGTTGTTTTTGTCAAACAGAAACAAGAATATTTATATTTTTTTCATTTTCAAGTAGACCCTCTTTTGAACAATAGCTTGCAGGTTTACTCAGTCAACTCATCTCATAAGGTCAAAAAAAAATCCAAAAAAATCTGTGTTTAGGGCAACGGTCCCAAAAATTCTAGGTAGGGTAGGGGCAAAGTTTGTTTTCTTCGTGTTTTTTTTTTAAATCGAAAAAAATTCTATAGGTTGGACAAAAACAATCTGTGTTTAGGGCAACAGTCCCAAGAATGCTAGGTAGGGTAGGGACAGATTAAAAAAAAAGATTTTTTTCCCCCATTTTTTTGGGGGGGAAAAAAACTCTAGGGTCGGGGAGGTAGGGTCGGGTTGCCCAAAACACAGGTTTTTAATTGGCCTAATATGGACTTTTTATGATTTCCACAGTTCATTTATTTATTTATAGGGGTTCATCGAAAAATTCACCCACTGGACAGAAAGCAGTGCAGATCATGATCAGATTCACAGTATGCATTGTGTTACTGTAGGGATGTGTAAACTGTATGCATGTGTAAACTGTATGCATGTGTAAACTGTAGGGATGTACATGCTGATCATGATCTACACTTATAAAGGCAGAATACCTTGCCATCAGCAGATTTAGGACCAAAATCTGAACAAGTCCACTCTGTCCACGCTAAATATACATATATACATTACAGTGTACCATAAGGAAATTACGACTGAGACCAGAAACACAACATGTGAACATGAAACCACTCTAACAGTTAATAGAAATAGAACCAGATAAGACAGTTTCTCATCCAGCCATCGCAGAGCAGGCTATTCTTGAGACTTCATTGGCAATTAATTTCAGACATTCAATAAATATAATGTCCACATATTGCTCTCCAAGGAATCATTTCCTTTCTCAATGGCTAACACTGCCACATTAACTGCGATTCAATGTTTTCATTAACTTCCCTGATATAGTTGTAACACTTTTTATTAACCTGCCCGATAAACCTCTGTTCTAGTTTCTAGGTTTCTGTTTCAGACTTTACTTGCCTATGACAGTTTAATACCGGTTCTGGCTCTGGTCTCAAAATGGCTGTCTCAAATCTTTGCAATCAAAACTTTAATCCATTTTCGGACTACGGACCACAAAAATTTGGATACGGAAAAATTACTATCAGTTAAGATTGACCTCTCAATATGGATGTTTAAACTTGACTTTAAAAAGTTTAATACCCAAGTTACTTCTAGGTAAAGCTGACTCTCATTACTAGCTTTTCAATTCCTGGCTAAAACAAGTTTTTACTGCCAGTTCAGACGCAACTCCCAATACTGCCATTCAAACTTAACCAGATAGAACTGCACTCCTCCCAAAGGCAGTGAGCACTCCCATAAATTAAAGTGGGAGATAAAATGGTGATTTAATAAACTTCTTATCATGAGTGAGCTGAAATAAATTTGTATCATCAAAAAATATTGCCCCTCCGTTGCTAGTAGTAACCAAATGTACGCCTAATTAAGTTACGTATCTCCCTATGGAAGCCAATCAAAGGTGCAGTTGAAAAACATTTCCCAAAACACAATGCATTTCATAGAATGCAGTACAAACCTACCTTTAGCATTAGTTCTTATTAACTTGGGGCGTTACTGTATCATACACAGGATTAGATTAGAAGAATATATCGAATATTGGTCAGAGATGATGATATCAGCCAAATAAACACAATATTTAATCTCTGCTCTTAGCAATTAATCAAATGTCCTCAGCGACTGACAGAGGATGCGATTGATTTTTGCTTTTTTTTCCCACTTCTCATTGGCCACTCTGCATGACCAGTCATGCGTTTGTTCTTTGGTACTGCGTATCTAAAATCTTTGTGCAAAGTTTGCGTATTTTTGTTCCTACTTCAAAATTTAAAATTTAAAAAAAAAAAACTATTTCAGTTTTCTTCCCAGTTTCAAAAACTATTTCAGACTCAATGACAAAGTTTTTAACAAGATGGCCCTATATCTCTCACCCGAGACCTACTTATGACCTTATGTGACCAAACTTCAACCCTAAACTATATATCATAAACACAAACATTCTGTTTGATCCTGACCAGACAAACCTTCTGAATAACTAACATGATGATTGGCTATAAAATGTGACTTAATTCTGCCAACAAGGTTTTCCTCAGAACTGACCTGGTGGCCTAGGTTTTTTTATCCTAGGTGATCCACACAAACGTTGTGACCATTTTTCATGATGATTGGGTTGTAAATGTTACCTGTATGGCATACACAAGGTTTTTCATGATGATTGGGCTATAAATGTTACCTGTATGGCATACACAAGGTTTTTCATGATGATTGGGTTGTAAATGTTACCTGTATGGTATACACAAGGTTTTTCATGATGATTGGGTTGTAAATGTTACCTGTATGGCATACACAAGGTTTTTCATGATGATTGGGCTATAAATG
>JAUMHA010237483.1:0-15492 GCA_032359765.1 Saxidomus gigantea | reverse complement strand
GATATACTGTGGTTTGGGTTGTTTAATTTCATTCCCGTTTCTTATGCCCGAGTCGGTGTTCCATACTTTTACCTACTGTTGTCCCATTTACTAACACCCGAAACGACATTTTTAATGATGGTGTGACATTTGTTTCGAGCTCTGACTTTTCTTGTACTGTCTGTATTGCTCTCCATAGAGAATTTACTTCAATCCTTCAATACAAATCTTGGAGCTCAGTGTGTCTTTCTTTTATAACCACCATGCATTACAGGCTGTTTTGCGCAATTTTTGTCTAGTCATTTTGACGCCCTGTGGCAAGGTTGCAGATTAAAAATTTACAAATCATAAACCTGTCGCCCTCACCACAATAAAAACATCCGAAAGAAGGGCTGGGCTGCTTAGAAAATGTTATTTTGTCTCGGGCGAAAAAAGACAACAAGAAATATCGTTGTTTCGTTCTGTCTTTTCCACAAGACGACTATTAACCATTAAAGGACACCATTTCCGGTGTGTACGTACATGTAAGTGAAATTATTTTGTTCTGCTACTTTTATTTCGATTGTTGGTGTTTGCTTTCAATATACAATTGTAATGTTTTCTGGTATAAATACGATGGCTCTTATAATTCAATCGAAACAATTTTTGTTGTCCATATCTAATTTCGTGAAACATTTATAAATCTGAAAACTTAAATATCCTAGTGAGCGAAACTCAAACTTAAATTTTATAAATATATACAAACTGCCATTATAATTCACCCGTTACTAAATATGTTTTACACAAACTTTAAAAGTATTACGTCAAGTAAAAGACCAAAATAGGTGTATATACCGATGCAAACACCTGTGTGAAATTTAGATGAGTGAGTAATGAATTGCTAAAAATCTAGCATATGGCTGAAGATAAATGATTTAGAAATTATGGAGATTACAGTCATAATTATATGAATATGTAAATACTCTTGTTTATGTTTCATTATAGACACAGTTGCAGTAAGTAATCTCATATGCACTAATCTACCAGAATACGTATCATCAACCGGTGTCATTGGAAATGTCCTTTTAAAAGAAAACGAGAAAATAAAGTCGACATATTGCAAGTTCGATAACATTAAAATCGCTAAGATTTGATCAAGACAGAAATCGCAAACTTTGCCCTTCGCCGAAAATTCACGATTTACGGTACAAATACTAGAAACATATTTTTCTGTCTGAAAGGCAAAATGTTTTATCCTTTTCATTTTTGTCCGCAGTTATTCTTCCATTTCTATGTAAAAGTAAATCATATTTAGGCACAAATTGATATATTACCTTAAAACCTTTGATTTCCGTAGATAAAATGTAACAGTCCTGAAAGTTCAACAAATGCCCTAATATTTGTAACAACACATGTTGCCAATTTGTCTTAGTCCAAAAGTGATATACCTGTGAAAAAGGTTATTTAAATATATGCAATGTATTACGCCTTTAAGTTAGAAAAAATGAATAAGTGTTTTAAGAGGACATTTAGAATTCAAATAAAACGACAGGAAAAAGTTGGTTTCTGTTATTCTAATGTTAACCAAAGCGACTTAAATACCTGTTAAACACGAAAAACTTTCAGCAATTGTTAGGCCAAATTAATCGACCATACAAAATAGTTACAATCACCTGAGTCCTTTCTGCCAAATAATACAACGTAAGGTAAAGACGCTATTTAGAAATCGTGAAGCATCTCATTTGAAACTGGCCTACCTCTCCTTTATACATTTTCTTAACTTTACCATACCACGTTGCTGCCAAGCGTCTCAGACTACATGATAAATGCATCTTGGACAATAGACAATGTTATTAGGGTTGACATTTTGTTCATTTGTTTTTTGTCATTTGTATTCACAAAATCTGATCCGTGTCAATTATTTTCGGAAATATATTAGATTGCTAAAGCATGAAACATAAAAATAAAGATATTATTTTAAGACACTTATTTCAGTGATCCGTCTTTGCTATTTTCGTCGTTGTCAATAATGTACTTTTACCGGCCTTCTGAAAGATAGCAACTCTATCTGATCCTTTCAGAATAGAGGAACTTTATTTTGATTGAAATGTTTCGAGCTTACATTAATAATTTAGGGGAATCTATACAGCCTGATGTCAAAGTACAACACAGCTGTTGCTGTTGAATGTTATTAGGGTTGACATTTTGTTCATCCTTTTTTTGTCATTTGTATTCACCAAATCTGTTCCGTGTCAATTTCTTTCAGAAATGTCTTAGATTGCTAAAGCATGAAACATGAAAACAAAGATAATAATTTAAGACACTTATTTCAGTCATTCATCTTCGCTTTTTTCGTCTTTGTCAATAATGTACTTTACCACTCTATCTGATTCTTTCAGAATAGAGCAACTTTACTTTGATTGAAATATTTTCGGGCTTACATTAATAATTTAGGGGAATCTATACAGCCTGATGTCAAACTAAACAAAAGTGTTGCTAGTTTTATTTTTCTATGACTTATAGGGGATAATTTAACAAGACATATGTACATTCTCCAATTCCCCCTGCAATTCACATAAAACCTAAATGATATTGAAGATTATAACGTTTGACTGCGGAGGATGCATTGCGAGGCTAGCGGCATTATTGCTACACAACTTGTCTTAAGACAAAAACTATGGAATATTGTTTATCTGATAGTCAGTCTGATACATACACTGAACACATAAAATATTTAAAATAAATAAGTCGAGGCTTATGCAGGACATTAATAAAACGTTACACCAGGAGTAGTTTTAATACTTTTCAAATTGATGAAAAGGAATTCCATCGACATTATGTTTACATCTTTACTGAATAACACCGGCTATTTTAAATGTTAGGTAAAAAGATCAAGTAAATCGTAATCAAGTAATCGTAGTCATTGTGAATACAGATTGCAGATTGTTTCAAAATGTGTAAATTATATTCTGATTATTTCAAACAAAGCTTTAAAATACATGCAACAATACACCAGTTTATCTTTGTATTTTGCAATTCTACATTGGAAGTATAGTATGAAGAATTATCTGATTTATTTTTATAATACGGCAGCAACACACATTCAACACAAAATCGAATGTAATTACGTGTACATAGTAATTATGTCTCTTTTATTTTCGAACGCAAGGGGTTCACACATGACATTTGTCTAATAAGCATAAAGGGCGTACTTCCTGTAAGTATGATAGAATTAAAAGGACCGTTGCAGATAGTCCACACAGGCTTTAGGTCTCCGTAAAAATAAATACGATCCACACAGCACTTGCTTAGTATTTCTCTATACCGTTAATTTTTGACACACGATATGAAATTGGAAATTTGAATTAAAAGGATAGAACCATATTTTAGTAGACCGTTTCTAGGAAACATACATACCTTCATTAAACACAAGTTTCACCATCGATCTAAAATTGTTAAGCTTAGTCAGTAGTAATTGTAAATAAGGGGTTGGTATTTTTATATGGTAAACGGATAACGTTTGCACCTAAAACACGAAACTGTACTAATTAGACATTACTAAATTCATAGGAGAAGCACTGACTTCTTTCAAACATTATGGATTTTATTCGTGTCAGTGCCTGTAATTCAATAGCATCACTTTTATTCTCTATGTGAATTGAACCCCTTGTGTACATCCTTTGGGCCACATACCCATTACATATTTTATTATTAATTTTAGCAATTTCAAACTTAAAATTGTTCTCTGTTAATTTAAAAAACAGCAGTATCATTTCAACAATCGATTCCATTAAAAAGCTATCTACATTTTGAGGTCCTCAATACACTCATGGCTGCTCAAGAGATAACATCTTATTGATGCGCGCGTTAATTATCTTTGAATCGAACTTGAAGCACACAAAGGTCAATAACGTCATTGTTCCTTCCTAGGAACAAACAGTTGGAATTGTACAGACGCACATGACTGAACGATGCATACCGGAAGCCGTTTTTCGTTGTATTACCCTTATAAATAAAACGTTGTGATGTTGAAAATACGTTCTGCCGATTGGATGAAAACACCAATAACAAATAGACGTTCTTTTCCATACACGGTACATGTTTACGCTATTGTCGTTACTTCTTTATATTGCAGTAACTTCGCTTGGTAAGCTATGCATGCTGACCTTGCATAAATCGTCCGATAATGCGTTTGATTTTGCATAGCTAGTTTGACAAATATTTGAAACGAATGTCAATTCACATATCGTTTGCATAGCTTAGAAATATGCTAATATCGTGCTGGATGTATTTGGGTGAACTTATCATGTGACCATATCAAAGCAGATGTCGGAGGATTACTGTAGCGTAGCTTGACGTCGTTACAGGTGCATGGAGTATTTTTAATCAAAAACTAATGCCTTAATATGCTTAGACTGTCGTATTTTGTAATTCAATGATATAATATGTGCCCTAGAGAGAACTTTAGGAATGATATAACTTGTAGGAAACAGTATTGATATGCAAATTATATCGATATACACATGTTAATAGGCCATTAAATGCACACCAATATCAAAGATAACCAAAAAGGTGTGGCCCTCGATATTAGTGGCATGAGATAGAAAGCCATGTAGGACGTGATTGATTATGTATTTTTGATTAATCAATAAAAATGTGGTTCATATTCATAGCATTAAGTTGGTATCAAATATCAGGTAAAAATAAAGCGATTTAATCATGTCTTTTTCTGTGACACATTGCCATTTCTATTGTTCTAATTTCATTAGTGTTTCATGACATTAAACTTAGTTAAATTATTTGAGGCAGGAAACAGACCCGATCCGGGCAGTAAAATGTCTGACTTCTCTACCAATATGGGCAGTTAATCACATCGACCGACATATAGAATGCACCAAGAGTTGTTCAGAAGATAATTATTTCCAGTGCAGACAATTATATCGAAGATGTGGACCCAAAGTACTGCTATAGGAAGTTTGGTCTATATTAAATAACTATAGAAGTAAACAGTATCTACATTTCTATCAAGGACTTAAATGTATTCTATATTATAATAATAGCTTAGGTAACTTTGAAATATTTTTGGTACTCCCCCAGCCCCATCCCATGTCTCTTTCTTCTGTTCCAAATGTTCTCTTAATTTACCCATATCATGCTTATACTTCTTACAGTCATTGATATTATGACTTATTGAGCCTGTAATTGAAATACAATCTAGATATCGTATGAAGGTTTATAATGTAATCAGGAATTTGGCAATGTGTTGAAAATGATTTGTATTGAAGTTCTGTTTAAACTATGAAATACCACCAAACAATACATAATACTGTTTTATATCCCCATGCATTATGTTAATATAACTGGGTGAATAAAGGTAATGGTGTTGTTGTTGTCTTAAGTTTAATTGTCACTTTATTAAATTTGGTAAAATAGGTTCAAAACATAAATTAACTGACTGATAAGCGAACAGTGCTTCTAATATTTGACTAGACCTGTAGGCTGTGAAATATGTAAGTGCCAAACTGTGGCTTTGCTATTTAACCTGTGTCATAGAGTTATTAGGTTTGAGCATATAGAGAAATTATAGTTAAAACATATCTGTTGTGTTTAATGGAAACATCAAATTGAAAATAGAAGTATATCATTATTATTATTGTTATGTTAATACTAATATCTTATACATTTGTGTACACACATTACAGTGGCACTTCATTTTGTCCGTTGTCTAACCAACTTCTTGAATGTCCCGTCTGTTAATTCGAAAATAAGCCAATTAGATTTCAATATTACCAATTATTTAGAAGGTCCTCGAAAAGTACTAAGTGTCTGCTTCAAGGTTCTCGGAGTGGATCTCAAACTGAAAGCAATGGTTACATAGTTTCGATAAATGGAGTACATTAGAAATTGTTGTATGATATCAATATATTAAAATAAGCAAGGATAGAAGAATGGTTTTATCCGAAATTATAAAGAATCAAGAAATAATTAAGTAACTAAGAGTTTATTAAAATTCTCTTAAATCAACAAAAGTCGTCATATCAAGAGCTGTTACATTTATTCGCAAAATTCACTTAGAAATAATTCTTTATTTTTACTTCTTTATAAATGTTTTAACAGCACCTGGTTTGACAAATTAATAAACGTTTATTAACATTTCTGGGGTCGTTAAAGTGTATTGTTGTATAAGATAGGCCAGTAAATGCAAGAATGTGTATGCCACATGCCTCTTTTCTGTATCTGCCAGACACTGGAAGCCGATGATATCCGGTTAAAGTAAATGACAAATCAATTTCTTGTCTCTAAAGGTTTCCTAATGTTTTGAACAATCAATTTCAATTTACTACATGCCGACATTGGGTTTTTAAAAGACATTACAAACTATTTTGCCGCATTCCTACTGTCAAATAACACAAGTACAAACCTAAACCATTTCAACGTTTAAATAATCATTAAAATATATTTGTCTAGCCAAACCTTTTGGTCTTCTACATTCTCCGTTAGTTCATTATGCCATTTTGTTGATACTATATCTACATTTTACAGTTTTCGAACTCGAAAGAGTTAAACTGTGCATATTTAAGATAGAATATAAATGATCAAAACTAATTTAAATTTTCATGGTTTGCTTCTACGTTTAGCTGGGTAATTAACTTCATTTTCATTGATTTCATCTCGTCGTTTATACCACAAATTATGGACAAAATGCGTTCTAACAGCTACAGATAAAGACTACATGTATATTGTTGCCGCAGTGCAGTCTCGTTATAAAATAATCAAGCATTTATCTAAACTGCAAGAAGTAATAGAGGTGATAATTCAGTTTGATGAGAATGTTCACACTTGACTTTTTGATATTGGTAATAAAGACGATTCTCGAAGAAAAATATATTTCTGTAAATTTTAGAAAGGAAATTTTAAAGTCCTTTTCTCTTGTTTCAAACGAGTACAAACATGCAGTTTTTCTGCTTTATTTATGATACCAGAAGCAACAACGTAATCGGCGATCCCTGACATAACTTCCTTAAGAGAAAGAGAGAGAGAGAGAGACAGAGAGAGACAGACAGAGACAAAGACAGAGACAGAGAGAGAGACAGAGAGAGAGACAGAAATAGAGACAGAGAGAGACAGAGACAGAGACAGAGAGAGACAGAGAGACAGAGAGAGAGAGACAGATAGAGAGACAGAGACAGAGAGACAGACAGAGAGAGAGAGAGAGAGAGAGAGAGAGAGAGACAGAGACAGAGACCAAGGTCATTCCAAGATCATGAAAAATGCTCTAATGGTCACGGAAAATACATATATATCATGTATTTTGTAATTACATCAAATAAATCTGTGAATGACAGTTGTTTTCTTTGAAGTCCCTGTTAAATGCTTAATATTCTAATGCTTATTGAAGCTATTCATCGACAATTTTAAACACGCGCTGAAGCTTTGAACCATTAGCATGGCCGGACACATTTATTGTAGGCTAAGGAACAGAACCGCCAAAATATTCTCTCCGGATACGTTTATATTCAAATGGTAGATAACTGTCTTATAAAAGAAACAATCCTATAATTTTTCATCCAAGTAAGATTCGCAAACAGATTGCATTTCAATAATTGTTTATTGAAGCAGAATTATATTAGCAAGAGCTGAAACGTTTGGATTGCCTTTATAATTCAAATATGGTTGAAAACCATAATTTAAACCCCGTATCCATGTTTAACGTTTCTTGTTTAGAGAAGTTGAAAATGAGTTTCTCTTTTCTGTTGAGAATTCTGTTTTTAAATTAGTGTCCGAATGTACCGAAAACAAAATGGCCAGTATTGCTCTATTGATCTGTCTGACTGGATTGTTCTAACTAAGTTTTCTTAAAATCTAAAATCTATTGTTACCAAGGAAAAGCTAACAGATTTCACTGTGACCATGACCAACTGACCCCAACAAACAGTAGGGATCAACTCAGTAAGACCAATCATATATGACGTTTGAAGACTGTGGGTGATGTAGATCTTAAGAAATTGAGTGGAAAATTTTTCAAAGATCATCTACATATTGCAGGAAACCTTCTGAGCAAGTTTGATGAAAGTTAGATGAAAATTGTGACCTGTAGAGTGTTATCAAGGAATTGCCATCGGAGGTCACTGTGACCTTCGCCTTTACTGCCCCCCTAAAAAAACAATAGAGATCATCTACGAGTTGCAGGGATCCTTATCAGCAAGTTTCATCAAGTGTAAAATGAATATGGTGACCTGTAGAGCGTTATCAAAGAAAGATTTACAGACGGACGGACAGACGGACGACGGACACACCATTATGGTATAAGCTCTGATTGACAAAGCTAAAACGATTGTATTTTATTGATAATAACCGTGTTATACATAAGAAAATCAAATTTACTTAACAGGAAAGCATAATAGCATTACGTGATGTAATGTTATATCGGTAAAAGTTGACGAAAAACTGTATCAGCCAAGAAATTATATTTTTTCTAAGTGATATTGAGGTTATCTGTCAGGGACAGTTGTCTCCAATCTTCCCGGGTTTCATAAGTAGACATGGATTAATCATGATGATAGACATGGATTAATCATGATGAAGTTTTAAATCTTTTTCTAAATAATTGTATCTTTATTTTTTTGTACACAAAGTTAATTTTACTGAAATACTACACACGAAATCAAAATTACAATCTACTCAGTACTTATTACTATTCGATGTACATACCATTTTAACATGAAACTTGAGAATTGTGATATTGAATTGAATGACCAAACATCATTGAACGTAATATTGGCTTCCAAATGTTCGGAAACACTTGCCAGAATGTTATCTTGATATCACCCATTTCGGAAAGACACAATTTACTTCATCATGGAAGGGGTGGAGGAAACACTCAAAATCGTTCTTACGTGAACACAGACCTTATTGTCCATACGAAGGAACAGACTGTATAACATACAGTTTATGTTTAAAAACAAGCTTCCCGAGCTACACACTGTTACATCTTAGGAGGTTTTTTTCTCATTATTTTTAATCATTACGTGAATAGTGAATATATAAGGAATGTGACCTCTTTCTTCAAAAATTTTCTCAGAAGTTGTTAGCATGGGATAAAAACATTCTATCACATGAATGAATTTGCATATACAAATAAAGCCTTTTCAACCTACATTGTATAACAAATTTTTCAGTGAGAGCGAAACCTATACAGGTGTCGAGCGAAAAATACCACATGAAAATATAACTATTCCGAAACTTTTGATAGGAGCTAGACCGCTATTTTGATTAAGAACCATTTTATTTACGCGTTACGCTGCAATCGACTACGGACGTGGCTCATCGATCTATTTAGCGTATTCTTACAGTGAAATCCCACTTCAAACGGAACCTATAGAAAATGAACTACATTAATGAAATATAATTATTTAACAAGAGTCGCTCCTCTCGAAGGATTCTTGTATTCAAGAGTCGCAGTTTCAGATTACGTATGTGACATTAGTGCCGTAGACATTGTTTATCAACAGATAGACCATAGACAGAACAAGCAAAATATCCGGTCTCATTTGATATCATATAAATGTATGGGTATATACTGGCGAACGCTCAGCAAACGGTGCAAATAATATAAAATTACTGTTGTAATTAAGGTTGTAAACTGCTTTTTAGAATGCCTTTGTCTACACAACATTGCCAATTTGGTAACATGTATCGAAAGTAACATTTTAAAGACAAACTATGTCATGATTCATGACGTCATACCAGCACTTATTTGAAACATTTTCACATAAAAAACCCATCCAATGTGTATTTTGAACAAACATTTCAAACATTAAATTAAAGTTTTTTTAATAGATATTTGCATTTATAGCCTTGAGTCGTAACTGTAATCCTTACACATTCTCCTTTCTGTAATCGACTATTCGTCCACAGGATTTCAAAACCATTCCATACCGAAAGGGGTTATCTAAAACAAATTAGATACTGTAAATCTGAAAATTATTCCACTTGATACTACCTTGGGACCAGGTTAAAATCTTTTGTGTTTGATTAGAAAGAAAGAAAGTGTTCATAGATCTCAATTTCAGTTTATTAAAAGATTTAGAACGCTTAAATTTGAATTCAATATTTGTCTTTAGAATGGTTTCGGGACTATATAGTTGCTTGGTTTCCGTTTCCAATATCGTCCTTGTGCTGTATTTTCTATAAGAATCTGTGAATTTTCAATTCCGTTCACACGGTTGTTGCTCATAATGCAACTGTGTGTTATTCCACACGGCTTTAGCCCAGGTGGTTACCTTAAAGTTCAAAGGTACAATCATAATGACTCAAAACATCTTACAAAGGGGTATATAGCAAAATCATGTGTAAGGACTATAACTTCTGTATGTGGACTATATTTCAAATACTGCCTACAGTCGTTGTCCATAGCAGGGCACACAAGTGGCCTACACTAAGGCCCAGGCCTCATGGTTGTAAACCTCTAAGATAGGGCCATATATTAATAGTTCGTGTCATCGGCCAATTTAAATATGGCTTAACACAGTATAACAAAGTAATAGATCAGTTTTGCCAAACAATTTACGCTGGTGCTTAATATAATTTCAATTCAATTCATTTAAGTTCTGTACGCCACTGATGCCTATGCACAATAAATCGATAAACCAACATTGATTAAATGTAATGTGTACGTAATAACCTATAAACTCGGAACGTGGAACATCATTCATTTCCAAACTGGTAGAAGATCCTGTAGTGTATTGTTATACTCATTAACTTGTTTATACTTCGCATATGATTTATACTATAACTTATACTAATATAAAGCAAGGGCACTACGGAAAAAGGGACAATAGAACGTTTCCAAAGTTGCTGACACGGACGTGTCTGCTAGGGGCCTCATTGAATCGCAGATATCTGAGCAATAGAGGTAGTAAATTGTGCAAACATCATAGCATTTGTTCATATGTTATACAAACATACTGAATAAAGTTAAGGTTGTACTCTTGTTCTTACTTGACATATGTTTTTTGCATCAAGGTACTGGTGCTAGGGTATTTGATAAACATAGCAACAAGCAATATGTGCAAAGTGTCGGCAGTAAAGCTCTCCTCCGAGCATCTTTTCAATTTTAATCTTGTGTCTCTGGTTAACTTTGAGTATATTAACTAATTTAAGAGAATCCAAGGCTAGTTCTGTTACGTTTTCCACCATGAACAATAGAGGTATGTTTTCCTGCCTATTATTCTCAACACACCCTTGCTTTTTTTAATTCACATTTACTTTTAGAAGGGTCGCCGGTAAAAGTATTAAGTAAATTTCATTTGTTTTTTTCTGAAGTAAAAACGAAAAAATATCGGACAAAAAGCCAATCGCTGAACTTATGGAGTTGCGTTTAATGTTGCTCTTTATTTCTGAAGATGAGCCAATAATAAAACTCCCTAAGGTTTGTGCTTTAGTACTACTAATTTTCTACTTTATGGCGAAATTTATGTTAACAAAGTTAATTCAATTCCTTCTTAATATCAGAAACGCAATAAAAAGCAATAAAACTGTTTAGAGAACGAATAATTCAAAATAAAATTTGAATTATTTGCCCCGACGAATAAAGAACAATTAGAGAAATTATGTGTTGTCTGAAAACCATCGAAATCATTAGCAATATAAACAAGTTACGAACATGGAATCCGAGCCATTTTTGTTTTGCTTGGTCACAACAGAAGTATTTATAGTTAAGAATTAATTAATGGCTTGGAGTGCCTTATCGAGATTGACGTATTCTGCGGAGGTGATGTGCCACGAGGGCGCTGCTCGAGTGAATTATTGTGTACTAGGCAAATGCTTCAATATCGACAAAGCACTCCAAGCTATAGATTATTTCGATTTGTATATGCCAAATTTATGAAAACTGTTCTAACTAGTCTAGTATGGTTGGCATCTCATTAGGAGCAGCTCATGCAATTCTGAAACGTAATTTGAAAATGAGAAAGATCTGTGCTAGATGGCTCCCCCATCTGTTGACAGATGAGCAGAAAAAGGCACCCGTGCAATGCGCGAAAATGTTGTTTAAACAGTTTCCAAATTACAATGCACAATATTTCGCAAATGTCGTCACTGGTGATGAGACATTGGTTCACTTTTTTGTGCCCAAACGAGATTCAGAACAAAATATGGGCAACAACATCTGGCAAAAGACCATGCATTGCAAAGCGGACCATGAATGTTAATAAGGTAATGAATGCCATATTCTTCACAAATCAGGGTCCTGCCATTCAGGTTGCTGTACCTAAAGGCAAATCTGTAAATGCGAAGTTTTACAAGACTAAAGTTCTTCGAAAACTGAAGAAATATTTCAAAAATGGAAGACCTGCAACTGGTTTGGCCAATGTCAGATTACTTCATGACAATGTGTCATCGTACATGGCGTCTATTGTACTTAGACTTTCTGAAGCAGGAAAAGGTTGTTGTGCTCTCTCACCCTCCGTATTCGCCTGACCTATACCTATCTTGTCGAAAATTTGTCCAGCGCAAACACCTCGGTTCTGCAATATTCCACTGTCTTCATAGTATTCCTAGAAAAGACTATGAAAATGCCTTCAAGGATTGGATAAGAACTTTGCATATGTGCCGAAGGTGAATACGTCGAGGGGACAGAATAAATTGTTAATTAAAATCTATCAAGGATACATTTTTATGTGCTTAGATACATTCATATTTGAACATTCCTCGTATTTACTGGTTTAAGCACTGGTATTTTCAGTAAGTAAGCAACATGAAACTGAAGAGGAGCAAATATAAACAATTATTGTGGTATCTACGAGCTTATTATTTTGATATAACAGAGTCTTGAGCGAAATATTTGCATAAAAAAGTACAATTTCATCATTGATATAAGTGCTGACGCAAACTTATCAAGTAACTTCTAATCACTTGCTTATTTGTTAAAAGTTATCCCGGAATGCAGCTCGAAGCATTATTATATTCTACGACGATGATATTACATTTTAATGTAAAGTGAAATACATTTTACAACACATAAAGAGCTATAAAACAGACAAAACAAACCAAGCAAGCAAAATTTCGGTAATTTGAAATTCTCCGTCTTGCTCATTTCTTTGTGATGCGTTTAAATGCAATGAATTTGACCGTTTTCAGACAGTAACATATAATTGATTTTACGTTGTAAGAATGAAATTACAAAAGTGTATTATCTAAAGAGTGCACTTGTTTTGTTGTGATAGCTTACTTGATTCCGATAAGACAGCAAATGTTCAAAGAAAGTTTTTAAACGCATTAATGCTAGACTGTAAAAAGGCAATCTAGGACACTAGAAAATGTTACTAAATATGACATTTCAACATTTTATTTTTTGTCATTTGTCTGGACGGAAATTCTCATCTGCGCCATTTACTTTCAGAACTGATTCCGATTGCTGATGCACGAAGCATTAAAGGAAAGCTATTCATTAAAGGGACTCAAAGAGACAGGAAAGAGTTTCTATACAAGAGTTTACCTGGATATTTTATTACATATTTTATTTTAAATTCGTTTATATATGAATAAATAATGCTTAAACTAAAGGGACTTAACTTTTGTCATCATTTTTGCATCGATGTCAATTACTTTCTTAAATGTAGTGATTTTACTTAGATATATAGAATATTGCTTTGAAAGAAATGTTTTCGAGCTTACAATATTCTTTTACATCAATCTAGACAAAGTAATTGCAATAGGAAGACAATTTCGCTAGTTTTCTCTTTCGTTGGCGTAAAGTAGATAATTTAGTAAGAAATATGTACTCCCTTGAAGTCAATCGGTAATACACTCAAGGCTTCAATAATATTGAAGATTAAAGCGCTTATCTGCGAGGGAAGGAAAGAAGCAGACGTTAATACTGCTTTGCACCATTAATAATCGGTTTTCAATTTGATACATACATGGGAAAGATAGAATCTTTAACAAATATACTCAAAATTGACCCATCAAAAACAAAACAAAAGAGCAAAGTAGAGTTAAAGTTTTTTTGGTTTTAGAATTATTAAATTAAATGTTTTTTTTATCTTTACAAATGACAAATATCATGCTAGGCTCCGCCAAAATTCATCTATCAAGTTATCGATTTACATGAAAGGAGATATTTCCTCATTTTTCATAGCAATTATTTCTGTTTCTCTCAATTTCGAGAGAAAGGTCTTAACACATGAACTAGTCTAATAAGCACACATCCCTTATTAAGGGAGGAAATAACCGATAATAACACGTTAAGCTTATTTGTACCGGATTAAGGCGTGCTTCTTGTTAGTATGATGAAATCAAAATGATTGCTGTAGGTTCTCATTACAGGCGAAAGGTTTCTGTAAATGACATAAATACTTTCCAGGCAGAACATGGCAAATATTAGCCAGTAATAGTTTGACACAGAATGAAAGAATCGGCTACTTCTAAACAACTAAAGGCAAGACACAAATAATTCTAGAATGAAAAATACGGCTATTTCTAAGAGACTCAAGGCAAGACACAACTAATTCCAAATCGCCTCTCTCTCTCTCTCTCTCTCTCTTCGAGATTGATTCCATCTTGAGTGAGTCTCGAGAGCGAGTTGTAAGAACCTCTTTTGCAATCGAGATTAAATAAATTAATATAAATCAAATAGAAAACTCAACATAAGGTAACAAAAAAACTCTCTTACAGTTCATTCAAAGTTATAAACCTTTGAAGTTGTCCGAACCGGATTTGTATTTATAAAATAAATGTTTTTAAATGATAACTTTCTTGACTTCGTCGTTATGAGTTCTTGGCATATCAAATAATATTAATTTCACTCTTTTCTTATGCACATATTAGTGTTTATGAAAAACAAAAGAGATCGACGGTAACGTTAACACAAGTACGGACAAACACTAACACTCTAAGGGGCAAATAATCTTTACCATCAAATAAAAACGCCTTAAAGACCGACCACGTTCGTACAGTGAAGTACTAATTACTGATTTAAGCATAAATCAGGGTTATAAACATTTTATAAAATTTAGAACGAATGAAAAAACAACAACAGAAATACAACGATTCATTGGAAAAAATATAGTTGGGCACTAAAAAATAAAAGAAGTGTTACATTATCACTTTCGTTACATTTTTTGTACGTGACTTGTACTGAGCTCTTTGCCTTCATAGTGTGGGATACATATTAATTGAATTTTATAATTATTTCTCCAGCATATTTATAAATGCCTTTTATGTATATCAAAAGTCCTCTACATTTTACCAGTTGACATCAAATGCGTAATAGACACAATAAAATCTTTGGGCGACACTGGGTTTACTTTATACAATTTCTTCTTATAGATGCAAGCATTAAATTCAAATAGCCGATATAAAATGTAATATAATTTGTACCGTTCAATCAAATTTCCCCTACTTTAGTTCTTTGAATCGAACTTAAAGGGAATAAATGTCATTTAAGTCGCAAGACATGGTCTTGAGAAGAATGAAAAAAATTAAATAGATTTCTGTACAGAGAAATATAGTTTCCAGATGCTTTCGTGGTGT
>JAUMHA010237372.1:0-15493 GCA_032359765.1 Saxidomus gigantea | reverse complement strand
AATAAGTTGGTTACATGAAACAATGATGTATAAAACCTGCATTCAGGAATTATTATTCAATTTCTATGCCTTTAGGCAGAATAATGTATTTAAGTAATTCATTTAAACCACTTTATCTAGTTTGAAAAAGAAATTTCATGCAATTGAAAAATCACAGATAAAAATGAACTGATCATTTGTTACATTTTCAGTCAACTTTACAATCTCTGGTTTATATTATGTAATGATAAAGCTCAGGTTAAATTTTGACAACGAACAGATAGTCAAGATTAACTTTGTACACAAATTTTCTCACCTTACCTATTTTTAAGAAATGTAGTAAACCATTAGGTTTGCTGAAAGTGTTACATTCATTTCATATAACTTACTTACTTACCGAGATCCGCAAGGAAGATTGGTAAGTTGGTTTCATATTGTGCTTTCTCGATAAATAAAGTCGTTATTATCATTATCATTATTTTTATTATTATTATTATTATTATCATTATTATTATAATTATTATAGATCACTGATGTCATTCAGAGAAATATTCAGTTAAAATCAACAACCAACAACTGAGCAAAGTACAAAGAACATAGTTACCTTTTGTAATATAGCCTCTACGTCTCATGAAAACAACAACAACAACACCTATAACTATGATTAGGACAACAGCCGAGACTCCACCGGCCACACCTCCTATTAAAGCAGTTGGGGGTGGTTGTGTAGTAGCTATAAAATAAGTAACAAATGATGCCCGCAAAAAAGTCTGACTATATGAAAATTTTATTAACAAAATGTACGTTATCCTGTCATTGTGATTTTCATCTTGCTGGTATCATTTAGATATGGTGAACATGTTAACAAGTTATTCAAATTCCTTCAAGCTATGAGATATAACAGACAAATACCAGTTAGACATTTTATCGAAACTATTATAACGTCTCCATTCCATTTTTCGTGAGAGAACATGTGGGATATACATTTCATTAAATGGACTCTATATCAATTAAATAAAGATATTTAAGTTCTAAAAGCTTTTGGTTTTGGTTTTTTATTATTCCACATAATATTTAATATATAATACTAATGGGCCCATGCTCCGACACGCTTGTTTACAATTGCGAACATTGCTCTTTTGTCAATGAAAGCAACATGTGTCTGTATAATGTGGTTAAGCATATATGTCATGATATACTATTAGATACTGATTCTTACCTTTAGCCAGTGTAGTGAAGTCTATATTCTGAATGTAGGAGCTATTTCCTTCATCATTAAAAGCATACATTCGCAAGTAATATGTTGTTGAATCATGTAGACCTGTAATTTCTGCTGAAATCTGTTCATTGCCTTCATTTTTGCCATCAGGTACTGTTTTTACTTTTCGCCACTGTTTCAGGTCATTACTGGCTTCAATAACGAATGTTTGCGCAACTCCTCCATGATAACCTCGTAGCCATGACATACTCGCACTTTCAATCCGAATTTCTACTATAGTGATATTTGATGGCAAGCTTGGTGGACCTATAGACAAAAACACAAACATCTTCCTAAATAATATTGTCAGTATTGTCTATCAGTATTGTCTAAAAGCTCTTATCCTTGAACTGAGTAAGTCTCTATAGCGGAGCTAGTCTGCAAAATAAAAAAGAGCAAGTATTCGCAATGAAGTAAGTGTCCGTAGCGACAAAAGTTATTATGTTTTGGCTCATGTATAAGAAGAAACACACTATACGTTTAGTGGCTAGTTAAATACTCCAATTCAACATTCGCCAGCATACATACAGGTATAAAGTGGGCGGGGCATGGCATGCATCAGTATCATGTTACATCATTACACAGCACGTGTTTAACAGTTTTCATAGTGAAGCTAGTCCAATTGATGGAGTAAGTCTCCGGCTAGAGGAGCAACTCAAGATATAGAATAAGTTCTATATACGATTTATTTACATATATATACACATATGTGTGCATAGATATGTGTGCGTCATTTTCATGAAATGTGTTGAAATTATATGCATGATTGTACGTTTAGTAATTTTCTGTGAGCTCGCATCTTCAAACCACTTAAAATTGTTCATTGCATGACCCATCCACTTTCTAGCCGGACTGAATGTCGTAGTTTTATATGTGTTAACGATGGCATCCCGATTTTTTGTATTATCGTGCTAAGTGAGATTTAATTCCAAAATCAGCAGCAATGTCTTGCGTTTTGTTATAGAGTCTATATAAATGTTTTATCTTACGAATAGGGGACTTCGTGAATGTTCATGTACTGTTCGAAAATACATACACATTTTACTCAAAAGTCAAGACAAGTATCTACTCAAATATGTTTTTGCTCAGCAAATGGCATTTAACTATAAATGTATGTGAATAACTTTTTATTCAATTTTAAAATTGTTAGTGCGATGATTTGATCGATTACCCGTTATTGTATGAGCAACGGTCGTTGTCACTCGTTCACACCTCGCAAGCCATAATTATCTCATTAAACGGTAAACAATGCATTCAGGACGTGAGATCCGTTAAGCTGAGTTTTAATATAACTGCAAGAGTCGGGACTTCAGCCACAGCATCGTTACAAGTAATATATCGCTACACGCGATAACGTTACAAATTGAGTTTACTGTATGTGTTTTATTCATTCATTTTTCAAAAAAGTTCAGCTGTGTCTTGATTTTTCTACAACTAAAAATATACTCACTCATACGTTTAATTTAAGTTTAGCATGTTAAAAGCGTAACTTTATGTTTTGTTCATTTAGCAGTTCTTTTTTCAATTATTGACCTACCTTGTTGGTCTTTGAAAAAAGCAAACATGGACAAAGGCTGTTGCTTTATGCAGAAGATAATAATCTTCGTGAGAAACTTCTTCTTTTAGGAGATAAAAACAACGTTTGACTATCATAATAGATAAACTATAAGAGTATCAGTATTTATAACTGCTTAAGATTACCGATTAAATACAAAAACACTGTCAAAACGAAGAATGCTGTTTTAGCAACAAAATACATTAAAATTTAAAAGCTTTGACAAACCGTATCATAAAGCAAAACAAGACAAGAATGTTGGAATTTTACAATTTTTACAACACTGTTGCCACAAAATTAAAACCTCGCAAACAAATGAAAGATGGAAAAATCGTAAAAGAAGACCTTGCAAGTTCAAAGCAATTACAGTTATGCATGTGTATAAAAATAGAACTATCACTGAAGGTAATGAATACCCCACCCCCCCCCCCCCCCCCCAACACCCACTGACACAGTACATCAAATTTATGTAACATTTGATGCTTGAATTATTGGACCTGTCCAACTTCAGGCATGGTACGATCTCTTTTGTGAAGTATCATCAACTTCTGACCAGGAGGTTTGGAGATTAAGAGCGCACAAGATTTTATCATATCGAGCACCTGTGACCTTGACCTAGTGACCCGAAACATAGACCGTACACAATTATGCATGGTACTAATCACTTCTGTGAAATATCTTTGATATTGTGACCAGATGTTTAGAAGATAAGGAGCGCACACACGTTAACTATCTTGTGCCCCTGTGACCTTAACCTTTGTCCTTATGACCGGAAACATAGACAATGCACAACAAGGCGCGATTCTTATCACTTCTGTACACTTTCTTAAAATTGTGAACAGGGGTTTCAGAGATTTAGGGTCTATAAGATTTTACTTTGTGGAACCCTTGTGACCTTGCCTTTAACCAAGTGACCCGAAACAGGGACCATCCACATACTTATGGACCATGCACAGCTAGGTATTGAACTTATCACTTCTGTGAAGTATCATTAAATTTCCAAAAGGGGTTTTGTAAAGATAGTCTCCACAATATTCCGCGGTGGTGTAGAGGTTTAAGTGTCGGCCGCTCATCCCGGAGGTTGCGGGTTCGAGCCCCACCAAGGTCACGACCGTACCTCCTCATATGACACCAGTACTGTTTTTTCCAGGAAGCGGACTCGAGAGTGACACGATAAGCTACAAGCTTTCTTCACAATCGAGCTAAAATAAATTAGTATCAACTATAAACTATTCCGTGTACAAACTGAAAGACGGACGAATAGACAAGCTGAATCCAGTTTATTCCCTCCTTATCATTTTTGTCCGCGGGTATAATAATTATCCCGGAGGTATGCCCAAAATTGACCACAGGGGCATAATTTGAACAATCTTGGTAGAGGATCAATAGGTGATGCTACACAACAACTTTAAATGCTCGATAGATACTGGTTTGCTTAAACCTTCCCATAATGCATCTGATCAGCATTTACACAATTACAAGCAATCTACTGCTAATAAATTGGGTAAAATTTACCACGTGCTCTAGGCGTTAAAGAAATAACCAGTTAATATCATCAGTCGATATGTACTAACTACCATAGGATCAAGGAAGGCAGTACATGTACTTTTACAAGTTTGTCTATGATATACTGTACAACTTGCCACAATGAAAGTGTTTTTTAAGATGCACAATGTGAAACTTGCAATACTTGGACCAGATTATCTGGCTTGGAAAACAAAAACTAGGCCAAAGGTCAACATAAAGGTCAGCAAAGGTCAAAGTTAAAATTTGCATTAAAAACTGTATATATGGTTTAGATTTCAAATTTCATTGCTGTAGCTTCAGCGAAAGCTGTCAGTAAAACATCATTCTCGACTATTCCCAGTGCTTTGCAATAAAAAAAAACAGTGCTGTCAGTAGGATAACGAGCTCGACCTTTTTAAATGCTTGCCAATAAAACAAAACTTTGACATTACAAGGCAAAACAAGGATCTGCATAAGCAAGGGCCACAAGTAGCAATATATTAAGTCAAAAGTTAGACTAGAGCAAACTTTCAAATTAAGACTTTGAGTTGTTAATGATATGTGTGCATGACCCTGCCAGTTGCATAACATATTTGGCCTTCAAAGGAAATATATAATCATTAGCTTTACAAAATTAAAATACATGTGGCCTGAATAAAATAATTGTGTTGACCTTAAAAACAACAATTTTTGCCTTACACAAAAAAGTGTTCGCCTTAAAAAGAAAAATGGCCTAAAAATATTTGGCCGAAAAAAAAGCCTAGTGACATTGACCTTTGACCTCGTGATCTCAAAATCACTAGGGGTCATTTGCTGGTCATGACCAACCTTGACATCGTGTTTAAAGATGCTAGGCTTACCCATTCTCAAGTTATCGTCAAGAAACCATTTCACTTTCCGTGGTGACTATGACCTTTAACCAAGTGACTTCAAAATCAAGTTGCTAAGTCTAGGCGTTCTCGAGTTATCATCCGGAAACTGTTGCTCTACTGACCGACCGACCGACCGACCGACCCACATGTGCATAGCAATATACCCCCGCTTATTCGAAGGGGGGGGGGGCATAAAAAGGGGCATAATTCTAACAAAATCCTTCACAGCGTTATGTACTCTTGTCTGTAGATGGAGGTAAAGATGCTTAATAAGTATAGTAAGTTTCAAAGCAATATTCTGTAATGGTTTTGAAATAAAGTTTGGTCGTACGAAAAACCAAGCTCAATGCACTTTTTCTAAGCCTAAAAAGGGCCAACATTTTGACAAAACCTTGACAGAGTTTTATGGGGTTTTTTTTATGAAATTTATGTTTTCTTATCTGTTAATGGAGGTTGTGATGGGAAACGAGTATGGTAAGTGTCAATGCAGTACCTCTTATGGTTTTGAAATAAAGTGAGGTGATATGGAAAACTTAACAAGGTGTGAAGGCAACGCCGAAGCAGACACCGAGGCGAATAGGATAGCTACCCATTTCTTCAAAAAGTCAAGCTTAAAAAATAGCAAAACAAACTCTTTGTTGACTCTCTAAGTATAAACTAGAAAATTGCAATCATCCAAAAAAGTTCAAATTCAGCTTGCATGCAAAACTTTAACCAAACTTTATAAGTTCAAATTGTATCAAGAGTTTTGTAAAGCATAAATGCCCCCTTTGTTGCAATCAGTGATGTGGTAAAAGTCGAACTATGCTGGCCTTACAATATTTGACCTTAAAAAGAAAAAGAAAGTGTTTGGCATTATAAGCCAAAAAAATACGTGGCCCGACCATTTTTTTTCGCCTTAACAAGAACAGCAACAACTTTTGGCCATACAAAAAAAATTTGGCCTTAAAAAAAAATTAGCATAAAAGAAATTCAAGTGGCTGAAAAAAAGAATTCCCGGTGGCCTTGACCTTTGACCTCAAAATCAATAGTAGTCATTTGCTGGTCATGACCAACCTCCACATCAAGTTTCAAAATGCTAATCCAATGCAATCTCGAGTTATCGTGCGGAAACCGTTGTACTATTCCGGGTTACTGTGACCTTAACCTTTGACCTGCTGACTTCAGAGTAAATGGGGTTCTAGTCATGACCAACCATCACATTAAGTTTCAACATCATAGGCCCTAGAGTTCTCGAGTTATCGTCCGGAAACCACTTGGAAGACGGACGACTGTCACTTGACCTTTGACCTCCTAACCTCAAAATTAATAGGGGTTATTTGCCGGTCATGACTAACCTCCACATGTTGTTTCAAGATGCTACGCCTAAGCGTTCTCGAGATATCAACTGGAAAACGTTTACAATTCTTGGTCACCGTGACTTTGACCTTAGAGGTCATGGGTCACACTCCCACATATAGTTTGCATGTAAGTTGTACTGTCCTTATATCAAGAATCATTAAGATTGGAGCTGTAGTTGCAAAGATATAACAAGAAAACGAAGCTTGCCTTAAAACTTTAACCAGTAACGACAATGCTGCTGCTACCACCAACACAAGTGGAATAGCCCTCCTTACTCTTCGATTTAATCAAGCTTAAAATCAATACAAACTTACCTAATGGAACTATTTCAATAGTTCGAACAGTAGAGTTTATCTCATTTGATACAACGATGTCATAGAACCCGAACTTCTCTTTTGAATCTATCATGATGCTAATAGTAGCCCTGGTCCCGTCCGTTTTAATAATGTGTGAAAATACTGGCAAATCTACTTCTACATGCGATTGTGAAACAGTGTAGATGAAATCTGTTTGTCTGTAGCCATTTTCATTTTTATAGCATTTGACATCAGACCCTTCTACATTAGAGTAATAGTCAAATCCTAATGTTACGTTTTCCTTCAATTTTCCAGAAACTTTCTCACTCAAATGTATCATTATCGGGTATGCTGAAAAATACAAAACGTTATCTGTGACACTTGTTTTTAGATGTAGTAACAAGAAGGCATAGATGACCCTTTATCGCTAACCCCAAATGCGACTGAACTTCAACCTTAAACCATAATATAAACACAAATATTCTGTTTGCAATTGACCTTGACAAAATTAAACATACAGACCGATTCACTTGATTATTGACTCTAAAATGTGACTTCTAGAATATTAATAAGGTTTTCTCTTTGACTTGACCTGGTGACCTTGTTTTTAATCCCATGTGACTCACATTCACTCTAACAAAATTTCATGACAGCTGGGTATTACATGTGGCCACCAGAATGTTAACAAGATTAATTTAAATTGTTTTAGTGACCCAGTTTTTTACCCCAAGTGACCCAGTTTCAAACTCGACCTAGAAATCATTGGAAGAATCATTCTGGTCAATTTTCAGAAAGATTGGATATTAAACGTGGCCCCTAAAAAGTTAACAAAGTTTACCTTTGATTTGACTATGTGACCTAGTTTTTTATTCATTTGACCTAGAAATCACCAAGACAAACATTCTGACCAATTTTCATGATTGAGAAAGAAATGTGGCCTCTAGAGTGTTAACAAGGTTTGTCTTTGATTTGACCATGTGACATAGTTTTTGACCACTATGTAGCCATAATTTGAACTTGACCTGAAAAATAATAAAGACAAACATTCTGGCCAATTTTCATGATGAGTCAGGGTAATATAATTAAATGTGACCTCTATATGGTACTTATCACTTTTGTAAAATATTATTTTATTGTGATCAGGGGTTTTGCGATAAAAAAAGCGCAAAAGATTTTACTATCTCGAGCACCTGTTACCTTTGACCTAGTGGCCCGAAACATGGACCTTGCATAACTAGGCATTGTACTTTTAACTTCTGTGAAGTATCATTAAATTCTGACCAGGGGTTTTAGAGATTAAGCGCCCACAATAATTTATATCTCGAGCCCCTGTGACCTTGACCTTTGACATAGTGATCCGAAACATAGACCATGTACAACTAGGCATTGTACTTATCACTTCTGTGAAGTATCATTAAATTCTGACCAGGGGTTTTGGGGATTTAGCGTCCTCAAGAGTTTACTATATCGGACACATGTTACCTTGACCTTTAACCCAGAGACCTAATACATAAACCATGCAGACCTATGCATTGTACTTATTACTTCTGTAAAGTATCATTAAATTCTGAACTGGGGTTTTGGAGATTTAGCGTCCTCAAGATTTTACTATCTCGAGCCCTGTTATTTTGACCTTTTACTTAATGACCCGAAATTTATACTTTGGGTTCGGGGGGGGGGGGAAGATAATAAACATTCTTACCAATTGTCTTGACACAGGTTAGGCCAATATACATTTAAAACAAGCATAGTGAAGATTAGTTAGGAATTGTTCAAGCTAAAAATGTGACTGCTCTAATTTTGCCTAATTGTGGCAACTAAAAGCACAGGTGAGTGTATCGTACAAGGGACCCAAACAGTGATTTTTAGTTAAAAATAGCCTAGTTACTATATATCAATACGAAGGTAAACAACACAGTTCGCACATAGACCCAGATTCAGCTTCAATTACTTCATATAGAATAATGCATATTTATCAAAACCTATTGCAAATATAGCCTAAGTAATTATATTTTCCGTATACGTTGACTTCAAGGTCCAAATGCAAACCGTTTTGTAACAGCGACTGATAGTTTCCGAATTTTGTTTCGCCAACTCGAATAAATCTCACACATTTCGGGTACGTCTAGTTGCCAACGCGCAACCGTCATTGTGGACACACACAAGAACGGCAAAACACTGCTAAATTGAAGCTGTACTTGAGCGCAGTATTCCATAGACATGTATTACTGATGTATAACCTAGACTTGGTAAGACCTGGCCGATCGATGTGGTATGGAAACTAGTTTTTCCCATTATTAGTATGGCTTCATGTATATGTTTACAAAATATATCAACGAAATAAAATGAATACTGAATAAACGGATCGTATCAAATATTTATCAAATTAATTTCTACGAGCGTCTGTTGTGTAATAATTGGATGACACAAGGCGACATTGTTTAAAAGCTTGTTATAAGAGAAGAATTCAGTGTCAGAAATGTGTGAGATTTATTCGGATTAGCGAAAAATGTTTTAAAAAATCGGAAACTATCAGTCGCTGTTTCAAAACGATTTGCATTTAGGCCTTGAAGTAAACTTTTACGGAAATCATAAATACTTTTGCTATATATGCAATAGGTTTTAATAAATATGATTTATTCTAGATGAAGTAATTAAGGCTGAAACTGGGTCGATGCGTAAACTGTGTTGTTTACCTTCGTATTGATACAAATGTATATAGAAACTAGGCTATTTTTAACTAAAAATCACTGTTTGGGTCCCTGGTACGCTACACTCACCTGTGACTAAAAGTCATAAAATTCGGCGAGATTGGGACAATTTGATTGTTGTTGGTCTTGTTTAATAATTATTCATATCAATTATGTAAATATTGGTTATTGTTTAAGTTAGAGAGAAGAAAATTAAAAAAAAGTTTTATCTTTGAAATTTAAAGGCAGTAATTTCCAAGTGATGTAGCAAATTTGGCTGGTTTATGGTCTTGGCTGAGATATAAACGCCAATAAACACTCGCAGCAATTTTAATGAAACTTTGTTTAAGATTTAAAGTTTGAGAGCGGACAACTAAATGTGATTTTGGCAATTAAAAACAACTTTTCGTATGGTGCCCACCTGTGGATAAATAAAATTATTGTCCAGGCAGAAACATGGAAAATAAGATTAAATTGTGAAGTCATAAAAGTATTTCCTTGTATATAGAGAAGCCTCTACACTTGACTAGATGATAATAGTTTTTTTTAAACCTCAAGCAAAACACTTTTAACCTCTTGTTCCAACAGGGCACAGTCATTCTTGGCAGCAAGGGAAGGAATTTGCATGAAATAGGTGGGCAGATAATCACAAAATAGAAGTAAATGTAAGGACTGAATCCCAGGCCATGAAATGGAGGTGAACAGTTAGGTCAAATATGAAATTAAAGTTAATTCAGATAAAACTCAGCAATTATTTTTCCAACTTACTTATTTATATTGGATACTGGTAATGTATGAAAACCTTTTTTATAATATTATATTGATGGTACACTGTAGCTACACACGCCTCATTAGTTACTCACTAGATTCTTTGCTTAAATCAAATATATCAACTGATGCATGTAAAATTTGAAATTAAATCAGTTTTGGGGATCTACATGGATATCAGTACAGGGATATATAAACTAAAGCACATTTATGACAAAAGGTCAAGGAAGACCCAAAGTTGCTTAAAAGAGCATGCTGGACTGCAAATGTTTAAAATAGCCGTAAGTCACCAAGCACGGTATAGTACAGTGCTTGTCCTTTGCCAGTGGCTAAAGTTAAAGTTTAAACCATTTAAAGTATTATTAGAATACTGTACCCACTTACATTTCACAAACAATAGAGCTGATCCTTCCATATATTCTTTATCAGTACCAAAGACTTTAATTCCATTGCTAGCAGAGCAACTGTAGACACCGGAGTGCTCATATGTCAAAGTATTTAGTTGAAGATTCTTTCTTCCTGTGTGTTCTGACAAAGTTGTACCATATCCTGGCCACTTCTGTATCCACTTGCCATAGCTATAGTCAGTGTTAGGAATACCCGAAGCTTCACATATTACTGAGACAGATTGTTCCTTTATACTTGTGTTTGTTGTCACTACACTGACATCCGGGGGATCTGAAAACAAACATTTTAAAATTCTGAAACTGGAAGTACAGTAAACTATTAGCTTACAGTGGGAGATGATGACCTGAGTGAACAGAAAACGTCTGCAATACATGATCAGATCTGCACAGTTCCTTAAAATAAAGATAATAATTGTGCTTTTGAGCAGAGCTCTGTTGGCTCTATTGTGGTAGAAGGCCATACAAGTGACGATCCTGTGAAGTTTGGTTGAAACTGGCCCAGTTGTTAAGAAGATATCGTTTACAGGTTTTTCTATCTTTAGCTATGATGGCGATTTTGTGCAGCTGGCTGGAACCATCTGAGCAATTTTGAAGGGGGACCACCCAAGGAACTACCCTTAGAAGTTTGCTAGAAATTAGCCTAGTGTTGAAGATGTCGTTTAAAGGTTTTTTTCTTTTTTCAGCTGAAATGGCCATTAAGTGTAGTGGGACAGAACTATTTAAGCAATTTTGGGGGACAATACACGGAACAATCCTGTACAATTTTGGTAAAATTGGCACAGTGGTTATTTCTATATGATTTGAACCTTTGACCTAGATGACCCATATTCAAACTCGACCTAGATGTCATCAAGATAGTCATTCTGGCCAAATTTTATGGAATCATGTTAAAGGCACAGCCTCTACTGCATACACAAGGTACGTGTAAACAGAAAACATACGACGGAAGTCAGGCGAACACAATAGCTCACCATGAGGTATAAACGTACCCAGAGACCTTGGCCAAATTAAAAAAGACAAAAAACGGTGACCTTGACTACATGTACCACCCCATTCCCTTCACTTATATTTTCAATAAAACTTTAAAGGATGGTTAACTAAAGGGCTGTTTGAATTATTTAACGATAGGGTCCCCAGGTCAGCCAGATTCGAAATTGACATAGGAATCATTGAGACAAACATTCTGATCAATTTTCATGATAACTGATTAAAATATGTGTCCTCTATAATGTTAACAACGTTGTTTTTAATTTGACCGCGTGACCTCATTTTTTATCCAAGGTGACCGTGATTCGAGTTTGACCAAGACATCATTGAGACAAAACTAATATTCTGCCATTTTTCCGGTTAATTGGGTAATAAATGTGGCCTCTAGAGTGCTAACAATGTTTTTCTTAAATGTTGCCCTGTGACCTAGTTTTAAATCCCAGGTGATTAAATTCGAATTTGATTTAGAAATCATTGGGATAAACATTCTGGCCAATTTCATGATGAATTGATAGTGACTTCTAGAATGTTTTCTTTAATTTGCCCGTGTGGCCTTGTTTTGACCCTAGGTGACCAAAATTCAAACCTGACCTACAAATCATGGAGATACACATTCTGACCAATTGTCATGAAGATTGGATTTCAAAGTGACCTCTGGAGTGTTAACAAGGTAAGTGTGAACACACAAACATACTATGGATAATAGCACACATTGTGCCCAGGTGAGCTAAAAACTGAAGGGCCAAAACTCTGTGAAAAATTATCCGAACAAATCCTGCATGCACAACTAAGCTTGGTTTCAACTGCATGTACCCTTGCGAGGTTTAATTTAACTCTGTGCAAGGGTTTTGGAGATGAAGCGTGTACAGAAATACAGATGGACAATCAAGCTGAATCTAGTATACCCGTACTGACAAATGTGTTGTGTGGGGGTATGAAAAACCAACAGATCAACTAACAGGCTATGTGCTGCATTCCCCAACGTACTTTCCAAGCTATCACAATGTATTTAACTTCGAGCATTAATATTAAACTTGTACTCATTACTTAATGTATATTTTGTATACTTTTTTTTCCACAGAAAAATACTGTACATGTTTATGTGATATACATTGTTTTGTATTTCATCAATGTTTTTTATTATTATTAATTTACCATCAATCCACTACTGAGACAGTGAAAAGAAACCCACAATTTGTATAGTAGGGTCTAAACAACATAACTAACTCACAATATACTGTAAGCAAAACAGTTTTCTCATCTGCCGTTTGTACTCCATTATCTGCAGTACATCTGTATGTCCCAGCATCTGTTCTTCGTACATTACTTTTAGTGTATGCTAATTGGTTGTTGTCAAGAGTTCCAGTGCCTTGATTGAGAATACCACTTTGTCCTTGTTTGTACCATCTGAAGTTAGATGCTGGTTTACTGGAAGCTTTACAGGGAAGAAGAGTATTACTTCCCTCCACAGCTGTTATGTTATCCATTGGGTCTATCAATGGACGATCTGAAATATTGAAGTTTTAAAACTCTGTCAACTACAGAACCCATTATCAGGTAAGGTTTCACCCTTACCCTGTTACATTTCTAAACTAGAACTGCCTTCTTTCATTTAGGACTGTACCATTGCTTGTGTCAAGAAGTGACCTCAAAAAGAACATTTAATGACCGAATAACAAACAGTGCATGTCATAATCAGACTACACATATGTAGGCTCTTCCATGAATTGCCTTGATTGCAAAGTCAGAATTATTTGCCATCAGTTGGCTAAATGAAATACGATCCAATAATTGATCACATCTAGAAATGATCACTAAAGACAATGTGGATAAGAATTTATAGGAAATTCAGTTATTATACTCCTGCAAATCCGGTATTATACGCGATGTTTCTATTTTTGTTCTTTTCCATAAATCAATTGCATTGCGATTCAAAATTCCATTTAGATTTACATCTAAAAGGTATGGTCTATTCAAAAATACTGTCTGATAATACATCAAGTAGTCTATGTGAATTAAATTGACTATTAGAATTCATTTTAAACATTTTGGATCAAAGCTTTTTAAAGCAAATATTATCCCAAATTTGCATATCCAAAATATTAAATGTTATTTTCTTCATAATAATTACATTTGTGTTATGCTAAGATGTACATCACGGGAAAATTAACGTCTAAACAGGATTCACAGATCTTCTCCTTGGTGGGTGCACGAAGGCCTACTAGTATATATCAAACAAAGTGTGAACTGCCTGCGGAGCAGATGGTCCATCTCATCTTTAACATTATCAATATGCAGGATATTGACCTTCTGCGCTAACACACTTCAATAGGAATTAACGGAACAACTCGTGAAAATATTAGTCTTGGTGCCCACTCGGTGAAATTATAACGTGATATTACACTGAAACCAACAATTATCATCTTTATTAACCTTCAGCCACAAATTCTTAAATTAGTAAAATAATTCAGGACCATTGTTTTTGTGAAATAAAGTTCATGCAATATAATGAGATTTACAGTATTCAGAACAAACAATCTATAAAAAATAAAAATGCATTTCAATACATGTACCCAAATCTAAGTCTTGTGTATGTTAAAGTATGATAAAAAGAAGTTTCTGGATTCCCTTTTTCCACAATTACTAGAGATAACTACACTATTCATGAGAGATGATGACAGGTATAAGATGCAAGATGAAATAATGTTCTCTAAACACAGCTTAAGATTTAAAGTAGCACAAGGCGAAACCTAGAATTTCATACACTGAATGTTCAAATGTTTATACATTTTCAAGATGTTTATACATTTTAGGAAAGGTCTTTGCAATCCCTAAACAACTCAAAACAAATAATGGTGCTCATTATTACAAACAGAAATTGGTTACCTATGAAATAACATCCGTTCCAGAGGTGTTAGTAGTTTAATAAACAATGATTTGGAGTACTGATACGCAGTTATTAGCCACGAGGGCCGAAGACCTGAGTGGTTAATAACTGCGCAACAGTACGAAAAATCATTGTTTATTAGACGATAACAACGCTGAAAAGGGTGTTATTTCGATTCTAACATGAACAGATACTACAAAATGTGAATAAATGCAAAGCGTTATTTTTTACGCGAACGCTTATTTAACGTCATGCGGCGCTATGTGACGTCATGTTTACAGCACATCGGTTCCCGCGTTGTTTATGGTTTATTATAACATAATTTTTCTACTCTTTGTATATAGAGACAAAATCGTGAGTCATGTTAGAATATGGAATAAAGAAGAAGAAAACATACCAAGCTGACACCTTTCCTATGCATATTATTAAAATTGTTGAACTCAAAACTCACTTTCTGTATCACTGACTGGACAATTATGTGGCATTGAGTATGATACAGCTGTTATATGTCAACCGAATGTTAGCTTACCTTCCTCTATACAACACTTTTAATACTATTACATAGTTTAACGACGTAGCCATATAGTCATGCAAATTTAAATTAATGAGGTCTGATGCATAATCGAAAATAATTATATACAACTATTATAACACGCTACACATGAATACAACTTACAACTTAGATTGAGTGTAGTTGTATCCGTGACTGGAGACTGTGATACAATGATGTTTGATACTGAACATGTAATGACATCACCATCCATATACCGTGTCGGTGTCAGCACTAGTTGTTGTGACCTCACCACACCATTATTGTCTCCCGTTGAAGTTGTGTATGGCCTATTGCTTGTTATTATAACAGAACCATTTTTCCAGGTGATATCAGAGACTGGGTTAGAGGATCCTGTTGTACATGTCAATGTTAATGTGGCACTTCCTGTAGCAGT
>JAUMHA010237261.1:0-15495 GCA_032359765.1 Saxidomus gigantea | reverse complement strand
AAATGATAGGTCACCAGCCTTTTTATTGAGAAAAATGAGCTTTGGTCTCGGGTGGGAGGGTGGTGTTGGAGGGGAGGCCATGTGTTTATTGCCACTGACGTAATAAGGATAGCTAAATGAAACTTTGAGTGAACAAATTGTGCATAGTAAAACCCTTACAAATAATATGTAACAAAAATGTATCCTTCTGAAAGCATTTAATACAGTTTTAAAATCAACCTTTGCTAAACACTGACTTTTTGGGTGCTTTTAAAGGGAGGTAATAAAATTTCTTGATATACTGATTTTTTTGCTATTGTTACATGTTTTAAATATCGAGGGCTGAACGCGAAACTAGTCTAAGTGCATTTTCCATAATTTTACAGGAGAAGGAAAAAGCATTCCCATTTTATTTAAACCATACTATACTTACCAGTGTTTGACTTTATGTGAAAAATCACTTGCTGCACAACCACATATTGCAGTTTTTTTAATTGCTTCACTTCAAAGGGAGATTTTGGTAAAAATGTCACTTAGAACAGTTTCGCGCTAAAAAAAACAAGGAAAATGTGAAAATATTTAAATGTAAAAAGGTGTAAGTGCAGTTTTGGATGATCACAGTTTCAGTTGAAATAGCCATTACTCATATACTTTAAGCATATATAGGTCTCTTCAATGAAATTATAAACAACTTGAATGAAACGTCACTAAGACGTTTTTCGCGTTTAAACAGTGGACAAAACCAAATCTTCAAACGTAAGTTACACACAATTTTGAGAAACAGTGCTCATGTTTGGCAGAAAGCTTGATTTTTTTTGTTAAGAAACAATATCAGTTATTCATAATGACAAACTACAAATGATGTAGCACTTGGTAGTCCTATAACAAAAGGGTTATTATCATAGATATGTGATCCAGATTGGCTCTCCTCGAGCTCAAATCATACTCATGCTCACACGTATTGATCTGATGCAAGACTCGAGCAAATCTGGCATTCTGGATCACATTACTGTATATACAAATAATCCTATTATAATGCTCAAGTACCATGGAGTGAACGTTATTACTGAGTTTTCAACACTAAATCAAAGTCCAGGCTATTGCTGGATTTCAACTTTAAAATGCTTATGTTCACTGCAATAAACTAGAATTGTTTCCATAGGACACAAATGCACTCAGTTTCCACCCATTGTTACAAAACAAGAGTAATTGTTTCCTTGACTTGGCTCTTACTGAGTGATGAGTGATGACATTAACAAAACTTTGTCCAGCTTGATGTTATTAACATTTAAGCTGTGCCTGCAAATTGCCAAGTGGAACACTTGCATTTTAATTAAGTGAAGGACCATGACTCAGTTGTAACCGCCGTGATAAAACAACTAAAAAACCACATGCACATCTTCTTGTCTCAGTTAACATTTGTGTAAAGTTTGGTGACTCTGTGTCAATTGTTTGAGGAGCAGCGTGTGCAAAAACCTAGCCATACAGAAAACCTTCCTTTTGACTAAGTTAAAATTAATGACTGTAATTTCAATGATCTGATATAAATATGAAAACCCTAGTGCATAACGTTTCATCCCAATAAACATTTGTATGAAGTTTGGTGACTCTAGGTCAATTAGTAAAGGAGCAGGGCATAATAGCCGCAAGATGGTTGGGACATTCATACAGTACGTACAGATGTACACTACCTATTGATGGACAGACAATGCGCCCACCCAGGGGGCATAAATTTGAAATTTTGTCTAAGCCACAAGCTATAACTCTGATCTTACTGTTTGGTCAAGGGGAAACAAAACTCAAGTAGCACAAAAAACATATGAAGCAGTTCATTTTTAATGGCATAATCTGTCAACAGAGAAAAACAGGAAATAAAATTATTTCTTATGCCAATCAAGGAAGGATGTGTAGCCTTTGAAATGTAGGCAGTGTGCCGTAATAACAGTATTAATAATATTTAAATATTACCAGTAAGATTTACAAACTAACCGCTATGGAGGCGAAGGAATAAAAAAGTACTTCACTGGTATTCGAACTTACGATTGTAAGATAATAACTATCATATTTCTGCCCTGCTTATCGATTGAGCTAACCCGGAAAAGTTTGTTTGTTAAATGTGATTTTGGTCCACAACCCTTATTCAAGGTTTACATTGTGTGACATAGAACCCAGAAAATACAGCAAAACACATCTTTTTATACTAAGATTTATGCAGTACACTATTATTTTGCTTAAAACCACAGACATCTAAACTCAATGTAGATTTACAAACTTTTTCTTTAGATTTAATTATAATGCCCACTCTTCTTTTTGTCACTGACCAAATACGTAATTACTATAATCCCTATTCATTACCCCAGAGCTAAAGCGGGGCTAACGGGGAGGAACATATTAAAATGAATTGTGTCTAAATGCAAAACCAAAAAAAAAAAGAACAATTATGTTGGATGTCATAAATGTATTTTAACATAACGTTTACAGTTATGAATTATACTTGATTTTTCACACAAGTTTGCATCACAACTAAATCAAACATTACACGCTACCACAATGGCAGCGGAGTGATACATTGGATCTGACGAATAGAATAGAGTGGCCTATTTTGCCAGCCTAAAGACTATCAACACTTGCAACTTATATAAATTAGTTTTGGTAATTGCTTGGAAGCCTTCATGGAGTTTTGACCATTAATCATGTCAAAAGAAAGGATCATGGAAGTTGTGATCAAACACGGCTGCCTGGATTCAGACCCACAATCTCTAGGACAGAAGTTTAACATTACCACTAAACCATAGTGCTTTGCATTACTTTAAAGGAAATTCTTGATATTTAATTATAAGATGCTACTGAAATGTAGCCCCTGGCCTTATTTTGTGCTTCTCAGTTTCTTATCACACTAAGGATGTTTTGGTACTTCAGAAACCATGTTTTTCTATCTCAACATAAATTTTTTTTAATTATGTCATATTTGCAACAAAACAAAAGCATTTTACATTGAAAATAATATATGAATATCAGTTTGGTATCAAATGCACATACACTTGACTAGTAGTTTTTCTTTTAAACTGCTGCTTGAAATCTTATAATTTAAATGTGAAAAAGATGTAAGTGACTTGTAAAATTCTATTTTTATTATTTATTTTCTTTAAAACTCCTAATCTACAGTCAGTTATTCCTGTACTGCATCAGATGCTGTGTTATTGTCACTACTTTAGAAGAAATTTGTATTACTTATGCCACTTACATAGGGAAAATATCAAAAGTTAAATTTGAAACAAGTGTAAGTGACGGTCTCTGTCACTTACACCAGTTTCGCATTTAAAAAGTTAACACATTTTCACTTACACCATTTGACACAATTTGTAATACTTTTGTTAAATAATGGTAATCAAAGAAAATATTTTCACAGCAGATGGGAGGGGTGTTCCTGCATATGATCATGTAAAAAAGTGATTTTTGCAAAAAAATGTCACTTACACTAGTTTTGCGTTCAGCCCTCGTTATGTGATGTTACTTTGCGTTTTTCACTTGATCATTTATTTATTTATTCATTAACATTATATGGAATATATTTACCACAACCAACTATCGTATTTAGAGTGCTAAGACATATTTCCAAACATATTCAATGCTGAGACTAATTTCTATTCAAGATGAATCTCTTTTGCCTGCTTCTTGAAACATAATGTGAATCCATTTAAAAGATAGATGTACTTGAAGGAAAATGTCAAGCTGTTTCTACGTTTTTGTCTTTTTCCTTACCATAGCACTGTAACAGTTTCAGCATTTTAAAATATAAATAATTACGACAAGCATCACAAACCGAGAATCTTATATAGTACGGGCACTGCTATGGAAACACCTTTCTTACTGACATCGATGACGTTATCGGGAAATCCTCTTTGAAATGACGTCACGATTTCAACAAAATCAGGACGCAAAAGTTTTAAGACGTATTTTAGTCTAATTTTGAAGTGATTGTTACTGTTGGATACTGGTGTTTTCAAATAAACGATGGATCAGGAATTAGAAGTTAGTGTTAAATAGTTTGTTTTTCTATCAAATGATTTCTGAAGCGTGAATAATTAAGAGATCTACACTCACGTCCAAAAGAAAGCTTCAAAACTAAAAACAAGTTCATATTTTATTCCTAACGATACAATCTTAAAATGGTTGTTTAAATTGTGTAACAATGGTAAACGCTTCACCAATAAATCACAATAAAAAGAGAACATTTCATTAGAATAAGGATCTTTTAAGACACCCAACAAAGTCAATCGTCAAAAATTATCAGTATCGCGTATGATCTCCGTGACTTTTAACGACTGCTGCTATATGACGACGCATTGAACTGCAGAGGTTACGTACAATATGTTTCGGAATACGCTTCCACTCCTCCTGAAGTACAGCAATCAATTCACGAATGTTAACAGGTTGTGGTTGACGTCGACGTAGACGTCGCATAAGAACGTCCCGCATATGCTCGATCGGATTGCAATCCGGAGAACATGCTGGCCATTCCATTACATCAATGTTATTGGCCTGCATAAAGTTTCATGTCACATGCGCAACGTGAGGACGCGCGTTATCATGTTGATACGTAAGACCTTGACGTTGTCGAAACATCGTGACAACCACGGGATCAAGAACCTGGTCGATGTACCTCCTCGCAGTAAGGTTGCCCTCAGAAACTACGAGTTATGATTTAAATCCATAGTTTATTGCGCCCCATATCATAACGCCGCCTCCGCCAAAGTAGTTATGCTGCACAACATAGTCGTTGGCGTAACGTTCATTACGCCTTCGGTAAATCCGAATACGTCCGTAGGCATTGTAAATGTTAAAACGTGACTCGTCGCTGAATACAACGTTACATCATCGGCGTCTCGCGTTCCGTACTGCCCAGCGCTGCCGAGCTAAGCGATGTCGTTGCGTTAGTACCATCCCACGGTAAGGCCTACGGCATCTTATCCCACGCTCTCTCAAACGGTTCAATACCGTGTTTCGACTTATTGTCTTCCTACGATTGCCGATAAGTACAGCAGATGTTGAGGCAGCGATGATAAAGCGGTCACGTTAATGCCGTTGACGTATAAAATTATCCTGCCGCATAGACGTAACTCCAGGAGCACCAGAGCGTTGCCGGTCAGCAACAATTCCTGTGATGTTTACAAGTCGAATTAACGAACAACAGTAGATCGCGCAACATTAAAACGCCTAGCCACCTCTGTCTGTGAAATGCCACTTTCCAGCATCCCTTAAAAGACGACCCTGTTCAACCATTTTAGCATCTTAAATTTTCAAAAAAATCAAAACTTGTTTGAAATACCACTTGTAAATCCAACGTGTAATACAAAGCTAAAATATCACATTTCAAAACCACGTGGTCAAAGCGCATTAAATGCACGAGGAAATGTGGCACTTACTCCTATCGTTTATCGTACATTCGAGTGACCAAATTATCTAAAAAATTAAGTGTCAAACATATTCACTGAGGCGTTTCTTTGTGACGTCAGTTTATGTGTGATAGGTTGGGTGTGGTAAACTCGCCTTACATGGTCATTTCGGGTCATGAATGTTCACGACAAATTGAATTTTAACCTCACTTTATATCTACATCTCTCAAAAGTAGAAATACTAATTCACTTTAGAATGGTAAAAGTATATCAACCATAACTTAGTCTTTATTACAGGTAAAAAGAGTAGTGCACACTTTTTTTAATTGTTGGGTGCATGTCTGTTTTTTGCTGTATTTTTCGTTTTTGTTTTTTATATCAAAGTCTTTGTTCGTCAACAAGCAAGAAGATGTTTCGAATTTCATAATAATTCACTTCTTTATAGTTAACTTTACATGAATTATAAGTGTCAGTATACTCAAATATTATGGCATCCCAACCACATGAAACACTTTTTAAGTTTTTGAAATTAAAAGAAAAAGTAAACATTAAAAAACATGCACCACACCACTAGAAAAAATAGCGCGATTTCTTGAATAAGGATAAACTTTACCTTACTCTCCACTGCACCAAGCAATGTCGATGTGGCATAACATTCAAAGTCAGAAGCATTGGATGATAATTTGTATTGGATTTCATTTTGAAAACATTGAAAATTATTGACGTGTAACAAATAAAAACTGCCGTAAAAATATTAGATAGTTGTTCGGTTTGCTGGTTTTCTCTAATATTTCTGTTATATAGATTGTTCTCACCTATGGGATACATATTTTCTTGACCGCTTATCTCTCATCGCTGCCGGACTATTTTTACGTAAACATAAGTAGCCAGTGACAGTGATAAGCTAGTGAAACTAAAACTTTAGTGGCAGATATAGCAAATATCATTTTGAAAGTTAGCGCAATTTGCTTTTTTAATGAACATACCTGTAGCATGTATTTTGACGTAAAATAAGAGAATTGTTCACTGAAATAATTCGTTGATGTCAATCATATGTTATCGGTATAGTTTAAACAAACGTTTCAGTCAATGGTTGCAAAGTTGTATTGAAGAAACCAAACACAAATGTAGCGGATCTTTATTTTCCGCTCATTTTTTTTCAATATAAAAACGTATAGTTTACAGTTTATTATCGTTTGTTCTTGTATATAATATAAAACAAATTTTCACGACATTCCTGATAATTTCTTTCAAAAGTTATGGCTTAAAGTTGAGAAAAACAAATGTCTGGTATAATGAGATTAGTTTATGCGTTTTCGCCTTCATTTTAAGCCAGTTTTATATAAAAAATCATTTGCGTGTGAATAAAAATCATTTATTAGATTTTTGATGTTGTGGCATTGCGACGACGGTAAGATATGCGTTCGTTCAAGATAAGAAAGCTTCAACAAATCCCCTAGCGCATGTAACTATTTTGATACTTAAATCTTACTATTACGAAATAAAAATGAAAGAAACATTTCTTTTCGTTTGACTTTTCAGATTGCTTACGCATTTCAACCTTGTATTTATCTAAAACGACGCGATGTTAGAAACGTTGGCAGCAACATTACACCTCCTGTCATTGTATTGTATTCCTTCATTTAAGGAAGCTCTGAATATTTTAACATAACTAAAACATGTAATTATTTGGTATGTAAGAGTCAGGAAATACAGCTACAGATAACAACATACTTAAATCATCCGTATCTTTTTTTTAATATATATTCTTGAATAAGACGTCAGCATTGACTGAAGTTTTTTTTTGTTTTGGGGAAAAAATTAAAAAAAGTTATACATGTAATTCATTTGTAATTGTTGCAGGAGTTGGAAAGTGTTTTGCCCGAAGAATTTTTGAGGACATCCCTGAATTCTCAAAATGCTGATTGTTGATGGATGCACACAAGAATATGTGTTGTTTTATGATCTAATATTTTCATAGTTGTCAAGCCTGAAGAAAGTGCCTGTCCACGCCATCAACGTTGAATTAATTAGACTACTGCAATGTATACATGTGTATATTGCTCTTGTTTTGGATAATCCGAACCTATATATCCCTTACCTGAAAGTCTGAATACTACAGGAGGCCTGCATGTAAAGCCCTGAAGAAAACTCCTATCCATTTAAAATCTCGCTTGCTTCAACGTCGAATTAAAGGTCCACTACTAAGTGAAAATTAAGTGTCAGTTATTTCAATGGCAAGTACATTACCTTATGCAAGACACTCAATAATGAATATTGTAAGGTTAAAATTTACAGAAAGTGTTTGGAACACAAAGAAAAGTGTGTGCATCATGTTGAAATCTCAGTGATTTGACAAAATGACCACCCAGGTCTTTTTAACTTTCTTCATAATGCATAGAAAAATAACTGTACATGACTGTGGTTTATTTAGAATTTATACATACCAACTTTCAGTTTTTATTAAAAGTAAGTTATTTCTGTGTTTTTAAAGTATTTTTGAATTTTCGCTTTCCTTAGTATTGGACCTTTAATTGGACCACTGCAATTTACACATGTGCCAATGTGTACATACTGCCCATTTGGATGTTCCGAATCTATATATCCCTTACCTTAAGTCTGTATGCTACAGTAGGTATGCATGTAAAGTGCATTTCAGATCAACTTCGAGCATTGCAACACAACTATGGTTGTTGTTCTTGTGTGGATGCGGTATATACCGTAACGAACTGACTAGTGGGTTGAATTGTTATCATCTACGCCCTTTATGTATCCCAAATCTTACAAATGATCGTCAGAGAAAAAGATTGCCGAGGAAATAGCTAACGAAAACATGAACGGGAGATGAATGAACATTTCCAAGAGATATATGGATAAACTCGCAAAAAACCGTGATAAGTCGGCTATTTAAACGCGGTCAGAACCATGATCAAAACGGAACAAAATCTCGAGCGTCCCTGTAACCAGTGACCTATAATTTATAAATTATTTTCAAATTAGTTTTTAAGAAAGTAATGTTTCAATATTTCTATTTTTTCGGCAAAAAAGTGAGGAATCTAAAGGCTTGATCATGATTGTTTCTGATAAATGACAACAATTTATTGTTTTTCTGTACAAAAACTCGTTTTACTTTACGATATGTTATCAGACTATATACTTTTTGAATTCATGTTGCTTAATTGCTTAAAGATACAATATAAAAAAGGTGTAAAATATTTCGAAAAGCAACACATCTTTAAGTATTTCATAAAACAGGATGATTGCCATGCAATGTTTTCTCAGATTTCTTGCGACCAAAATATATTACAAAGGTATATAAAACTTTTAGAGTCCTGGGTTGTCTTTTTGCTGTCTTGCTGAAAACAGTTAAAAGTTTAATGTAAATATCTGTGTAGTCTGGAACAGTGACACTTCATTATTACCTAATTTTGAAATATATAACATGCTCAGCCAATTATGAGATACAATATTAAATTCTTGATATAGCATTATACCCATCAGTGGCGTTAGTATTGTACCTTTAATATTTGAAATAAAACACAATGATAAATTGTCAAATTTAGAGTTTGATTATAAATAAACATGAAATAGGTGTCATTTTGCTGTTTTCGATGGTATATTTTAAAAAAAGTGTCCATTACTACTTATAAATAAAGGAACAACATCTCGAGCGTCCCTGTAACCGGTGACCTATAATTTATAAATTATTTTCAAATTAGTTTTTAAGAAAGTAATGTTTCAATATTTCTATTTTTTCGGCAAAAAAGTGAGGAATCTAAAGGCTTGATCATGATTGTTTCTGATAAATGACAACAATTTATTGTTTTTCTGTACAAAAACTCGTTTTACTTTACGATATGTTATCAGACTATATACTTTTTGAATTCATGTTGCTTAATTGCTTAAAGATACAATATAAAAAAGGTGTAAAATATTTCGAAAAGCAACACATCTTTAAGTATTTCATAAAACAGGATGATTGCCATGCAATGTTTTCTCAGATTTCTTGCGACCAAAATATATTACAAAGGTATATAAAACTTTTAGAGTCCTGGGTTGTCTTTTTGCTGTCTTGCTGAAAACAGTTAAAAGTTTAATGTAAATATCTGTGTAGTCTGGAACAGTGACACTTCATTATTACCTAATTTTGAAATATATAACATGCTCAGCCAATTATGAGATACAATATTAAATTCTTGATATAGCATTATACCCATCAGTGGCGTTAGTATTGTACCTTTAATATTTGAAATAAAACACAATGATAAATTGTCAAATTTAGAGTTTGATTATAAATAAACATGAAATAGGTGTCATTTTGCTGTTTTCGATGGTATATTTTAAAAAAAGTGTCCATTACTACTTATAAATAAAGGCTTATGACCCATTTTGTTTTATCAAGTATTTTCCTAACAAGAAACTAAATTTACAAAATTCTAAATGCGTGAAAAGTTATGAATTTGTAGCGAACGTCTTTACAAAAGTGTTTAAGTTTCAAATAATCGTTAAACTGAAATAAGGTTAGAGCAAATACGTGTGAATACCTGTCTTTTATTAGGATATAGCCTTGGGGTAAAGTAATTTCCTGTCTGTGTTTCACGACACACGTTCCTTGCATACTACAATATATAGTTTTTTTATAATATATCGGTCTGTACATTTTTGAAATATTTCACCGTATAGCAAACTTTTATAAGATGTCATTTGAACCAGGTAATCAAATCAAATGCAGTCGCAGCAGAATAAGTTTTAGTGTCTTCATTTTTCATAGATATTTTTTAAGTTTCTAACTTGTGACAAAAAGGCTAATATACACCATTAAAATACTAAATGTTTATAGGTTTTACAGGAGCGCGATAAAGTTTAGTCTAATACATAGTTATGTTATAAACGGCACTATGCAATATAACATTTACCCTTTTTAATGACTTTTCTTACCATACCATTTACGATGTTCTACAATCAAATCTGACATTAAAATCAACGATTTTCAAACCTAAATGACCGTGTTAACATTTACAACGGACATTCAAAGTACTTGTTATTGCAATATCTCATATACTATGATGAAATCGCACTAACAGGTATGAATTTATGTCAGAATAAACATTATGATGATTTTGGCCGTTATATTGTAGAAGATGTTTCATGTTGGAATTTTCCTTTTGTTTAGATGGAGGCGGAATTTAAGTATAAAATAGCGTTGACTACTATCTTTTTATTCCAAAAGAAATGTTTTTATTTGTTTTCGACGTGGGACATACGGTGAAAGTGTTCGCGCCCAAAAGTCCATGGTCATGCTATAAATAATATCCTTGTGACGGTGTGACCTCATCGGAATAGGGTTTTTTATTTGTATGCGGAAGCATATGAGTACCGTTTCAAGTATATCAACAACCAGTATATATGGTTCGATTAATAAACTGTATCGAACGTTCCTGTATCATTCAAGTATCAGTCAAAACAAGAATTATTCAAAAAACGTGTTTTCATAATCTTTTTATTGTTTATTTATTATCGATAACGTATTTTTTTATGTGCGCCATCATGATGTTTATATATAACCGGAAGGCAATGGGTTGGTTAATAGACGAAATATGTCGGCCCATCTAATACGTGACCAATGCTATAAATCGTCATATACTTTTCTAAATTTAAGAAACCACCATAGATTGTTTTAGTCTACAATATATGACTGATATTAAGTGCCAGCCAGGTAAAGGAAAGTGAAAGGGGTATTTTCAGAATGCCCAGACTGCGTAGAGTCAGACAATATTAGCTCGTTTACATTATATGTCTATGTTACGTAGACACAATCTATAAAAGAGGTTGATCTTGAAAGACATTAATACCTGCAGATTAATTTCTAGCAGAAGGTTGCCCAGAGTTTAAAATATGCATGACAACCAGCTTATCTTCAGTAAAAGCGCAAATCAGTTTCTCAAAAGTTTTATTTTTCTTTCATTCGCGGAAAACATCAAATTATATTGATCATGTATCGAAATATATATCGTATCGACCATTTTATCGATACACAGCCCTAGGAACTTTACGTGTGACAGCCCACTTCTTTAACCCACTGAACTACTGATACAAGCCTAAAATATTTACGATTTTTTTTAAATATTATTGTATGATACATTGTACATAGTAAATAAAGATATTTGACTCAACGGATTGGGAAAATACACGCCTGTGTCAAAGTTTTTCATTTTGTTAATTCTAAGCCGATTTCACTAAACCTGGTGTCAACAGGTGCATACAATGTCATTTTGTGGCTGTTAAAAAATCTAGATACCATAACCATAACACCTGATATACGGTTACAATTAAATGAGCATTTCATCTAACTGTAGATGTGGAAAACCCTAGACTGTTACTCTCTATACCTCATAATGCCCAATATAAGAGAATCTCCTTGCGAAATGCAAACATGAACTATTCTTTTACACTGGAGTGAATCACACTAGGTAACCGGAAATGTTCAGCGCAGGCTTCTATGTTATGCGCGGGATCGATAGATTGATTTAGAAAACTTTAGTGGGGTAAGTATTCTCCTGATTTTGGTCTACAAAAACAAATATTCGGTAAAATCACCTCACGTGCCGTATCATATAAAAAATGAGGTTTCCAAAGTCGATCTAAGATCCTGAAAAGATGTTATTTAAAAGTAAAATGACCGTATGATGTTGTCAAGTAAATTTAGGATATTTGATAGACGCTGTTGTATATTTCAAACCTTTTAGTATACGATTTACTGGTTTACATCTGGAAATATATTTCTTTAAAATGATTGTATTCAGTAGACCAATTTTGACACTGTTAAGCAACTGTGCCTATAATTTTCATCCAATTCATTTATTCCTTTAGGATCTTGTTGATTTTAAAGATGCTTATGACTGTCTTTGTCCATAATTCAATAACAGAAGAGTTGTTTAAAGGTCAATTACTAAGACCAAATCGAATTTTCTATTAAATCAGGAATTGTAACGGGTGTCTTCTCAGATGGAAATTTGTGACATACATCATCGAATGTGACCATATTGAGTTGAAAATTTTAGTTTAACAAAAGAATTAATTAATTATATTTCGCCTTTTCTAAAACGAAAGTAGGTTTTTAAGTTTTCAAATATATTTGTAATTTTCCAGAAGTCTCCCAGAAAGAAGCTGTAAAAAGGTTGTACATGAATAAATATGCGTATTTTGAATTATAGTTGAAAGAACTTTACTTCAAATGATGTACAACGTATGTATTTGACTGTTTACAACATGCAATAAAGCGAAGGTAGAACAAAAAGACCACCCAGGTCAATCTAAGGAAATACATTAATATTCACTCATTTTTCTGCAGCAATATTTCAAACAAGGAAATACTCCATTGCTATTGCAAAGTTTAAGTAGCCAGTTTTAAACTGTATTTCCCAGATAATATACCAGATTTAAAAGAACACTCGATTTGGTCTTAATGGACCTTTAAGCCAGTAAGTGCGACGATTTATTGTTATATACATATGTATTAAGTTTTCTGCCTTGCACTTAATCGTTCTGAGTTTTCCGACTTGCACATGACAATTCATCTCAATATAGGGAATATTTATGCCAAGCAGTATTTTAAAATCCTTTTCTCAAGGGCAGTAATGGACCGGACACGAAACATTCTCTGTTTACATTTGACCTCTAAGTGTGACCTTGACCTTGGAGCTAGGGTCTGGATCTTGCGCATGGCACATCGTCTCATTATGGTGAACATTAATGCCAAGTTATTTCAAACCCCTTTATCAATGACAGACTTTCAACCCGAACAAGAGCACTTCACGGACAATGGCGGATGATAAACACCGGTAAGTGCCTGATTTTCGTACTTTTTCGTTCATATTACTTTCATATTACTTTCAACACACATTAAAATTCCGCGTATTTTGGTTCCTTTCCCTCCGCTGAAGTGTGCATAGACTGTTGGGAATGCATTCAAATGTAATCGTGGAAAAGAATTTGGGCGAGCTAAACCTCACGGACTATCTAGTATTTTAAAAAAGGCATACAATAAATGACGTGTTTTTTAGCACAAACAAATGCAAAATATTATTGTTACAGCGTATGGGTGTGGTTGATAAATAACACCTTTATCCTTATTAAACAATTAAGGACCATTCATATTTAGGATTTTATCGACGGATACATGTGTACTCGCAATCACATATCAATCAAATTATACAAACATATCTATCAGATTTTTATTGTCTTTATATATCTATTTCTATACCTAATAATCGACAAGTAACATTTTACACTTGCTACATGCCTTTACAGGTTCATGGTGTTCTTATTTTAATGTTTTCGACTATTTACAAGGGGTGTTTAAAATGAATGCAACTTAGTCAATTTTCAGAACCTTAACAAACAATGCCAAAATAATCATCTCAATCCTTCAAAATACTCACCACCATGTGATATACAAAGTTTGAGTATTTTAATCCAATTTTAAAGGTGTTTTCATAATCTTTTCGAGGTAAAATGGAAAATAGCCGAACCGAGATTTTTGCGCATTTGATATTCCATTAAACTACAAATAAATAGCCTTAAATGTTTACTGACTGTTAGTTAAATCGTCGATTAAAGTTTCGAACAACGGGCTCGAGGAATACCGATGCATTAGCAGTACGTTAGAACTGTATATGACTGTCTTTGTTTCCCACTATTCACTACATTTGACATTTATTTGACAGTGTTTTGACCCTAACAGTAGCTTCAATTGCATATTGACCCTAAATCACACTACCCAAGTTAATTTTATTTATTGTGATTTCAGATCATTGGAAGTCGAAAACCTCACTTGAGTCTGAAAAGGCCAAAACATCCATACAAGAAACGTAAAATCATCTATTCCAAAACAGCCGCTACAACGGAACAACTTTGTGGATAGCAAAAACTGACCAAAACACCCATAAATTCGTCGATTAGGCAGTCACTTCAATCGCAAGATAAAGCATCAGCCGATTAAAATAAAAGAAAATTCAATTTATTAAGATGTATGCTAAAGAACTTCAGTAAAGAACCAATTAGTAATGTGCCGCAATATTATAATAAGATATTATGTGATGACGATTGTCTATCAGATACCCATGAAACCTCGCACATTTCATACTTTATTTACTGCACCATACACAAGTATGCATGCTACTTATCACTTCTGTGATATATAATTAAATTCTGATCAGAGATTCTGAATATTAAAGAGGCACTCCCTACATCTAGCAGTTTATATTCTCGAAAAATAGATTATGTGTTCAATGAACGTAAAATGATAAATACATACAATTTCAAAGAAGAACCTATGTCGACAAATGCCTCATTTTACCACAATTATTCAATATAGAGGCTTTCTGTAATAAATCGCATCCACCCATTAATTGTAAAACAACAACTCTACAAAGATTTTGAATGGTTAACTGTACTGCAGTATATTTTAAACCGCTGATTTTATCGATAACGACTAGGAATGCATAGCTGAAACTTTTAGGTTAAGTTACTGTTTAATACTTCCAAAGATTATATTATTTATGTTTTGTATGTTATTTAGTTTGTCATCAGTTATAGAATATGTCCCTTTAAGAGCGCAATCAATTGAACGAGCACTGTGACATTGACCTTTGACCTAGTGACCCGAAACATTGACCGTGCACAACTGTTCATCCTACTTATCACCAAGGGTTACGAAATTAAAAGTGCAGTAGAATTTGCTATCACGAGTCCCTGTGACCTTGCCATTTGACCTAGTGACCCGAATCATGGATCGTGCGCAATAAGACATGGTACTTTTCACTCCTGTGAATGCCTTGATCACTTTTGTGAAGTATTTTAAGTTCTTACCATGGACTTTTGACATTTACCGTCCACACGATTTAACTATCTCAAGCCCCTGTGTCCTTTATGTTTCACTTAGTGACCCAAAGCATAGAACATACACAACTAGGCTTCTTTGAAGTATCATTAAATTCGGACAATGGGATTGGGAGATTTAAACTTCATAATATTCCATGTGACAATGACAATGACAATGACAAATAGTTTATTTGATATTGGCCACCGGCCCATTACAAAATATATGTTACAATTTTGT
>JAUMHA010237039.1:0-15496 GCA_032359765.1 Saxidomus gigantea | reverse complement strand
GTTTTGCACTTTTTACCGTTGAACTCTCTGCATTCAACTTGCATTACTTTCACACGCATCGATGTCTGAAACAGCAGACTAGCTACAGTCATGCAGGACGAAAGTGAGCATTCCGTAAGAGTATTTGTTTCTTCAGAAGTTGCGATTTACCATGTAAAATACAGGAACCTGTTATACTGACTTGGGTTTTGTTTACTAAATCAGCCCGTTTTTATCGGAGCCTTGTCGTTACGTTAGTCGGATCAGTATCGTTAAATTGGAGCCAGTGCGTTTTGCCGATATAGTGTGTATGTGGTGCACGTTGCACGATGAATGATACCATATGATACACGAAATACAGTTGGCAAAATACACGATTAGCGCACGCACGTTACATGCACGATATTCGCAAATTTTGACAACTGTTACGTTCCGACTACTGTACCCTACATCTAGCCGATTATAATCTCGTAAATAGATTGTGTGTTCAACGAACGCAAAATGATAAATAAATAAAGTTTCAAAGAAGAACCCATGGCAAAAAAATGCCTCATTTTACCACAATTAATCAATACAGAGGCCTTCTGTTACAGTGATAAATCGCATTCTCCCTTTAATTATACAACAACAACTGCATAATTTACGGCACTGAAGCATATTTTATCGATAATGACTGAAATGCATAGCTGAAACTTTTAAGTTAAAGTGACATTATGCGCATCTTATTGCACATAGTTTATTTTTGGTGACAGTTTTATAAAAGCAGTTTTCGGTTGCTGTGCATTTAATTGTGTTTAATTAATGATAATGCTGCATACGTATTTGAAGTTGGTGCTTTAGAAATAAAATAAAAGTTCCTTTCTTCGCAGTGACATCCCTTGTGTTGTTGTTGTTGTTGGTAGAGATTTCGGCAGTGGAAAGGGTACAACTCCTGCATGCAGTTGCTTTTTTTAAAAGGCTATCCCAGTCAAAATAGGAAAAGTAATTTTTGGAAAGTTATTATTTCGTACTGGTAACAGGAAGAGTTAAGTGTATTGGGTTAAAAGCTATTATTTCCTCTACCCTTTTTTATACACACCTATTTCAGCTGGATTTTTACTTTAAAAAAAATGAGCAAAATTACACTTAAGGTTACTACTTCAAAATATTCTATTATTTATGTTTTGGGGCTTATTTAGTTTGACTTATGTTATAGGGTATGTCCTTTTAAATAACTTTGGTCAAAACAGAATAATACTTACCGTAGCTATGACATCACATTCTATAAGTAAGTCTAGTCGATAAACACAGAACAGACACGAATAAAGCTCAGCGTCATGCATTCAAGTAGGTGAATTACACTGGAATGATGATTATTTTAATTAACCCATTGTTTTGATAATAAATCCATGAACACTACATTAGACGCGCTAGGTCAGGATATTAAGAAGATTTCAAATAAATGTGTTGATGTATTGCGTGACACATAGTACATCTCAACACGAATAGGTGATACTCCTACCACACCCGAATCAAAATATTTAAGTAAACTGCAAGAAGACGTTTCCCGAAATAACGCTTTCAACGAAACACATTGCCAACACGGAATGAACAGAATTGTAAATAAACTGGATATTTAGGCTTCTTTTGGATTCCTAACATTGGTGGGATTATTTGAGAATTTTACTAGGTACTGCTTGCATTTTATTAGCAATATCGTGCTCTCGGTTGTTTAGATAAGTCCAGCTTTCAAATTCTTGGGCATTAGTTTCGTACTTTTCGTACTTCAGTATTTGATACGTAAGCGATGAAAAAAAAATGATTTGATTGCGAGCATGTTTTCGGGAGCATGTTCATAGATTAATTGTTAGTTTGTATCATTTCTCATATTATGCAAATATAGCAGAAATTCTTGAAGTGCTTTTAAGCAGTGACCCGTTTTAAAAGTTGAAAAATTTTATCAACAATATTAAACCTTTTTGTATCGTACCCAACATTTTGTTTGCATTTTTTTCCGCCACAGGACTGATTGATTTTTATTTTTACTTCCGCTTTTCTTTTAGGTGGAGGTCACAGCTGATTCGATTGGTTGACAAAAAATCGAAAGGAGTAAACTGACGATATCCGTAACGTTATATAAGTACAGTAGTCTTCACTATTTTGGGTCGAAATTCTTTTGGTTCCTCAGGACTGCATGTGTTAAATTAGTTAGCCCGTAGCTATACAGAGCTCATAATAAAGTTTGTTGTATTTATATTAACATCCACGTGTGTTTGTTGGGAAAATCTCGCCAGACCGCACGTACACAGAGAATGGATACCTATACTGATCGGTTGTCGACACTGAGACAAAACCGACCATTTAGAATTTTTCAGGCAACTGTTTCCAATGCAAAATCCGTTCTATAAATCCCGTCACGATAATACACCCAAAGTATTTTACAGAAATGTGTTTAAGAACAGAAAAAGACGTTTACCAATAAAACCATTTTTTCTGTAATTTAAGATGTAATGTTAAGTTATCACAAAACACCTTTTGTCAATGATATTTTTTTATGATGTTAGCTTCTAACATCTTCAGTATAAACATTTTCCACAGTTAAATGTCAAATGTTCACACGAAGACAAGATATTTTCAATGTCTGACAGGAATGTAGTTGGAGTTATAAATCTTTCTTGAATAGTGTCTTTTCGCCCACCCTTTCTGTTAAAATGCTCGTCAAGTAGACTGGGGTTCCACATAATTACAGATTTAAGATACATAGCAGTGTTAAAAGATTTACAAAAATGGATATTCTATTCAATTTAAGACGCTTGCTTATTTCAGTTCCTTTTAACCATTATTCCCTGGCAATAATACTGCAGTTCCTATTAAGCCACGCCTGCTTGTTTGAAATTAAACCTTAGTTATATTTCTATGTGAATAAAATCTGATAGCCAAGTACGATAAAACGTCATACACGGGCATTGGATAGGCAAAATCACTTTTTTAAATAGCTAAAATAAACGGCTGCTAAGCACTGAAGGTAAATAAAACAACAATCTGAACAGTGCGAAGGTACGGTGCCCGCGAAATGACATGTGATACATATTTTTTCATTTCGTAATTACGAAAAACATTTAACATTTCGTAAAAACAAAATAACATTTCGTAAAAACAGTGTTATTTCGAAAAAACGGAATCTTATTTCGTAAAAACAAAACCTTATTTCATTTTAACGAAATATATATTTCGTAATTACGAAATCTTATTTCGTTTTTACGAAATATTATTTCGTTTAAACAAAATGTTAATTTCGTTTTTACTAAATGTATTTCGTTATTACGAAATAAGATTTCGTAAAAACGAAGTAAGATATCGTAAAAACGAAATTAATTAATCCGTAAAAACGAAATCTTATTTCGTAAAAAATTATAAGATAGCATCAATGTTTTTGCCTACTAATCACTGAGAGTGAACTCTTGTACATCCTATCACACATATATTGTGCACTTGTATATAAGGCTTTCACAAGCTTGCGATCTCACCTGAGAATCTAAAAAGTTCTGCCGTCAAGATATATACCCTTTCAAAAGTGATATAGACTTATATAGGTAACTTCTTACCAACTAGTGATTTTGTGAATTCTGTTGAAGGGAAAGAGCCGTTAGATTTCATGTCACAAGCAACCAGACAAGACACTGGGAATCAGCTAGAAATGTTGTACCAATGGGAAAAAAGAAGACAAACTTAGACGATGTAAAACATAAGTAACATTGCAAGTTGCAATGCTATAACTGAGGATTAACTGTATCATGTGATTGAATATGTACACTAAACATCAAAATGAAACCAAAAAAACACGTCAAAACGGTAAGCAAATGAAGTAATAAGAGTTAAAGGACACATAAACCTCGAACAGGCCAACTTCTTATTCCACAATGTTTATGCGCGAGAGAAGACTCAGAAGAAGGAAAAGTTGTTTGCCTTCAGATTACCTCGAGAGAAAGTAAGTTTACATTCTTTTGGCAATACTATTCACGTACATTGTAATAGGCACCATTTCTATTACGTTTTACTTTCCTACTGTTACCAAAATTCATAAGATTGGTGTCTTATGAAATTCATGTAACAGTGTATACCATACAATGTCAGGATGATGCATATAACAGGTGCGCGACATGAAGCACTGATTCCTCAAGCATTTCCTCACTGAACAGATGTAGACAGTTCTGTTTTCGATTAAGTAAATTTCAGGATTCTAAACTTGATTGTCAATGATATACACTAAAATGTAAAAGTAATAACTTTAATCAACAGTCTGTCAGAAGTCTGCTCAGAAAGATACAAACATTCTATCTGATGTCTATCTTGAGATAATCAGTGTCTAATATAGTTAATGCTTAGGCATGAACGTGTGATATTTGCTATATCTTTTCTGAGCAGAATTTGTACGTTCACTATGTGTGTTTTTTTTTCTAATTTAACATGTAGATTATTAGTAACAACCAAAATTTGAAAACTGTAGATAAGTTTTAAGAAATGAAAACTGAAATACCCGTCTTGAAACTGAAAACACACACACCTTATTTTTCTCTGAATTTGAGCGTGTTTCGCCAAAATTAAAAAAAAAACGTGGCTATGGGATTTCCAGACTTTGCAGACAATTGAACCAAGGGGTCACTATAGTAGTGCTCAAACATTCTTACAGTACAGAATGCCCATTTTTTCTAGTGTCCATTAATACAATATTCAGATTAGAAATTAACAGTTATATGTTAGATTTTGAAATGATATAACAAGAATATTTGTTATTTAACCCATCTTACGTTCCTTTAATTTATGTTTGCTTTTTTTAACCATGACCACAGCATGGCTGGTGCTGATTTTGCATGCTGCCATAACTTTAAGCTAATAGCAAAATATCTTCTTATCAAAAACCAATGGTAAGATTTGAAATAACTTCATATTTTATTATTTCTATGTGGCCTTCGGTGAAATTAATTCAATAGGCCTGCTTAACAAAGATAAAGATTGCCTGCACTAGTGGTGCAAGTGAATATTCGCAACGTTCGTTTTCAGGTACATGTATTTGAATCGTATGTCGGAATTCAAGAAAAACAATGCAGATTGTTTCTCATAGAATAACTTATTTACATGTATTGCTTTGTTAAAAGTCTTAACGCAGCTCGAATCGCGCCTGATATTCATGTCTCCCTTCCTGAAACTTGTTTTAATATTGCTTCTTCATTTATATAATTAAAATAACTAGGGGAGGTGACGACGTTTTCTTGGAACTTAGATGTTACAGGTATTTTCCATGTTTCTCACATAATCACGAAGATGTACGAAAGAACAAATCCAGAAAACAACAAACACTCCTATATAAGTTCATATTTCCCATATTTCAATTGATTTCGGCCATTCCACAGTTTCGTACTACTAATTACTGTGAAGTTTCATCAATTTGCAGGCAGTGGTTGCTGAGAAACGGCGCGCACTGATAAACAACTCAAGGTTTTATTCATAATATTTTCTTTTTATTCTCAGTTGCGAAGCAATTTATTAAAACTTAGATTAATCGATCTCGATACTCACTCCAGACGGAATTAATCATAAAGAGACAGAGGATGAGGAGGGGGCAAATGTGGAAATAGCTGTGTCTTGCCTAAGGACACTACCGCATGGTTGGGATGTATCTTGGTTTCCTCCGATCCTCAGGCGAACGCACTACCGCTGTGCCACGGCGGCTCCACCAGACACTAGCAAAGATAAAACAACAAGACTCCATTAATTTACACTTATCATATACTAATCTAACAACTTTAAATTTTTGTTAAATTGAAAATGTGTATGTAAATACTTCTGGCTCAAACTAAAACGACAACATACAACAATGATATTTTCCCTACGATTCTCTACACTGTTGAAAGAAAAAGGTTCAAATGATCATTCATTGTATTGACAATGGCAAAATTAACATCGTGGTAGAGTGACTTGTTTGAAACCGTTTTCTTAGAAAAAAGAGGACATTACAACAATGCAAGCACAATTTTTGGCAGATCTTTCAGATTCAAACGTTATTTCTGGTACACAATTGCTGGACAGATATGACATTCGATTTTTAATCGTCGCTTTTGACTATTATGGATGTGATTTGTGATAAGAACACTTGGCGAAGTTAATCGAAGTTGACAAACGACTCTACTGGAAAATCTCTCACAAACTACTTCTAATGTCCTTTAATGACAATGGATACGCTTCCCGAGTTTTACAAAAGGTCGACTCCAACAACAACAACAAAAACAGTTAACAGACGGGTCTATCAACCCTAACAGCGAAGACCTCAAGTAAATTGTTTTGCTGACATAATTTCCGAACAATAATAAACTATGTTAAATGCAATCAATGTCTTTCTTGTTACTTGTCGCCTCTCCTATACCCGAAGGAACAAACTCACAATAACCCATTTTTACTTAGTAGTTTCTTATTAGCCAGAAAATCCAAATTACATGTATGAAGGAATCTGAAAAATTCACGCTAATTGGTTTTGTATTTCCACCCACAATTCTATTCTACCTTCAAATCACCTATCTAATATCAAACTCTAAAATATCTGCCATCTCACTCACGATGCTTCGCCTCTCTATTACCCGAAGGACTGAACTAACTCTAGCTCGATTTCATTTAGTAATACTTCTAAAACTAACTCCTCCCCTAAACATACGAAAATGAAACAAGAACATAAATTATCTCTTAAATTACAAAAGTAAAGGGTAAATTTCCGGAAACATACGAGATCACTTCTTCGCGAATTTCAGTTTATACTCTCGTGAATTGACTCGGAGATCATAAAAACGCAAACTTCTTGTCTCGCGAATTCAAAATAATTTTCTATAAAAGATGCTGCGCAAAATTCCCAAATACATGGGCAATGGTTAAATCGTCCAAAACCTCGAAATTTGGATAAGAATCACGGGAAGGAGTGGAGAGAACTAAAAATCTTGAAAATATGTATGCAGCTTAGTTCGACCAGTAGCGTAGATTAATGTACTTGTATACGACTTAGACATTTGGACCGAAATACAAATGTTGCACCAAGGAATAAGCTTTATATCAGTCTTGATATTAGAAACAAAGTCCAAATTTAACAACGTTTTCGGATATTTTTATGTCCTCAAATGGTGGCTTTTAAATTCGCACCGTCCGTCCGTATGTCCGCCCGTCCGTCTGTGCGTCCGCCCTTACATTTTTCCGTGTCCAGGCTGTAACTTTGTCACGCATTGAAGGATTTTGAAATAACTTGGCAAAACTGTTCAGTATATCAAGATGATGTGTCGCGTGCCAAACCCAAGTCCCTACCTCAAAGGTCAAGGTCACACTTAGAGTTTGAAGGTAATGGAATTCTGTATATATGCACACATTCGTGTCCGGACTGTAATTTTGTCATGCATTGAAGGAATTTGGAATAACTAGGAACAAATGCTCAGTACATCAAGACGACGTGTCGCATACAAGACCCACATCCTTACCTCAAAGTTCAAGGTCACACTTATAGTTTGAAGGTAATGGAATCCTTTATACATTATATATTCACACATTCGTGTCCGGGCTGTAACTTTGTCATGCATTGAAGAATTTTAAAATAACTTGGTACAAGTGTTCAGCACATGAAGACGATGTGTCGCGTGCAAGACCATTGTCCCTACCTCAAGGTCACACTAAGAGTTTGAAGGTAATGGAATCCTGTATATTTTCACACATTCGTGTCCGGACTATAATATTGTCATGAATTGATTTTAAAGTAACTCGGGACAAATGTTCAACACATCAAACCGACGTATCGCATGCAAGACCAACGTCACTACCTCGAAGGTCAAGGTCACACTTAGAGCTTAAAAGTAATGGAATACTGTATGCATGGAAGGATTTTAAAATTACATGGCACATTTGTTTAACACATGGAGAGGACACAACCTGTGAGACACCTCTTTCGGGGGCATTTGTCACTTGTGAGGGACAACTCTTGTTTGTTTATATTATAGAAAAAATTCTTACATACAAATAGTCTACAAAAACCAATTATGGTAGCATTTGACAAAACATTACTTTATTCATGGCTGCCTTAAACGATCTGCAAACTCTGCTAAGTTCGTTTTCCGGTGAGGGTATTGTTGGCGAATTCAATTGTAAAGAAAATATGAAATTTACATGACAACAAGATAACAACTTATGTAAAATGCGTGTAGTCAATGACAGTGTGATATCTTCACAGCTTCATTTTGCATTTGGATGTATAATAGCAGTTAAATACATTGTAATTTTCAAAATCAAAATATTCATGTTGAAGATATGAACATATATTTCATGATACATACTAACTACAATGATAAGTTATATTTGTTTTGTTCAACTCTGTGATAAGTCCTTTGATTGAATACTGTCATAAACAGTATTAAAGCTTACCTCAAAAGCTTGCCTTTTCAGAAAAATAGAACGTAAGTATTAGAAATCATTTCTCAAAAGTACATTTTTACAGTTTCGTTCAGGGTGTCCCGTAGATCCTGTTCCTTCACTATGCTCGACATACCTTCATAGTGGGAGACCTAGCCTCGGCATATGTTAATAACAGCGATGAAATTAAGCTCCTGTCAACCAGAGACACACTTTAGGGTAAATGACTACAATGTATAAACTTTGAACTTGGCTACGATTCTACTGCTGATTTTAGTTACTATAAGGTCAATTTAAGAAGTTTGAAAAGAAAGAAAATGATAATCTAACTTGACTTATTTATCTCAGTTACCTGGTGACAAGTGAAACTTTAATAGTTTTCAAATTTCTGTGAAAGTATAGAATAAACGTAAGCAATTTTGGACAAAACGAACATGTTAACAGACCAAAAACTTCAGACAGGTAAATTCTTGAATTTGGAATCACACTGTATAACTGACAGATAGATTTGATATCAGGATCTCGCTGCTATTGCCAGTTTGAATACTAGTAGCAAATTTGCTTGCCATATTTTTAACACAGCTGTTAAATGACCTTCACCAAAAATGTAACCAGTAAGTACAAGCGCGATAGATACAGTAATAAATGGGGCAGATAACCATATGATGTCAAGGTGAAATAATATCTTCCTACGACCAGAAAAATAATCAAAGATCCTATTTTAAAGTAATGGTTTCGAAATGCGGGGAAACATCTATTTATAAAACCGACACTACATTACCGCAAACTTTCATTTTTTTACTGGAAAACCATTTTATAAACTAATCTTGCTAAATTTCTTAGACTAACATTACTTTCTGTGACTTTTTTGAGACTACATTAAAAACTATACGGTATTATAATGTGTGTGCCTCCAGCCCCCGCTAAGTCATTCCTTAAGGTTTATAGGTTTCCACTTCTTCAATACCTCACCGTCATCGTTGACATTTTTCTTTCACCGTGGATCAAAAATGCTCTATTCATATCAAGCACGAAAGTCATAAAGATTACCATGCATAAAGTTCAGAGCGTAAATGAGAAACGAACTAATACCATGTTCGTGACACGTAGTGAGGTAAAGTGCTTGTTTATGACAGTGTCACCCCTACTTATAGGTCAAGCCATTTCCGATTTATGAGACATCTACTTTCTGAGCATATTTACCTCCTGAATCCTATCCTTAAATGCCAGGCACCAGACATGCAGTAGGCTTACGGTAACCATTATTTAACTAGCTGGCGGCTCACCAACCGGCCATATCAGAACGGAACCATGCTGGGATTCGAACATTCGATCTCCCGCTCCCTAAGCGGGTGCCTAAACCACTAGACCAAGGGAAACGAAATGTGTGTTCTCAGTTTTAGAAGACTTAAAATTTCATCAGTTTTGCGCTTTGAAATTAGGATAGATGTACCCAAGTCTTCTGAGAAACTAGCAGAAACTATCTGAAGCACAACCATTTCTCGTAAGATTTTCGAACAATTTAAGGCAAATGATATAGCCAAGCCCGTATCACAACCTTCATGAACTTGTTTACGTAAGAGGTCGGAATTAGATTTTTTTTTTCGTACAACGTATTAACACAAACAAGCTGTGCTAATTTCTTACGGAGTCTAACGCTTACTTTATTGCGGGCCGCAGCAGCGGCCCGCTATATTTAATAGACTTAAGCACTAGATCGAATATATGCGTCTCTCTTCATTGAAAAACTGAGGTACTTCTGAGATGAAAACTGTAGACACAGTCTATTTTTTGGAAAAGCAAGAGTTGTCGTTTGTAATTGAGTTGTCGTTCGTTTCATAGAGGGCGCAATCTACGCTGATAAAAATAGAGAAAAGCGCTTTTCATGTTTCATGCGCAATCTACGCTGAGAAAAATGAAAATATGATTGCTTTTTTCACTTACACAGCCTTTATTATAGAAACGAAGTGCAGTCGACTGAATATTCTTCGATTGCCTTTTTAAATATATATGATATTATGTTAGCTCATTTTTCCCATCCAGTAGTAGTCTGTCACCGTGGTGTAATAGCTCGTATACTTGTGTATAAGTGTACTTTTACGAATCCACGAGTTCGAATCCCACCGACACCCATTTTATTTCTGTTGTTTTAATCATCATTTTTAGCTTTTAAACCATTTTAGAATATTTTACGGTAGAAAATCATAAAAATCTTCATTCATGTCAAATTAATAAGGATAATGGTAATGAAAAAGTGAGACATACCAGGAACGGTCTATAGAGCATTCCTGGACATACTGTATAAATATTATTTGATAACAGTAAAGTTTCGATACTACAGGTCAGTCAGTAGATGTGGTGTCGTGTCAGGTTTTGCTTGTTCAACTAGAATTGGTTTTCTCGAGTTCTTTTGAGGCCATGCCTCAACATCAACCATCACCATTTTCCAAAATATTTACATGGCATTATTGTTTGTTGGCCCGCTGTGATACTTTGTATCACAGTTTTTCTTGTTCTATTTAAATACAATTACTCAGAGAACTAATAATTAAAAAGCATAGGTACATAATCTTTTCTAGCTGTCGGTGAATAATGACCTTCATCGCAAAGATCGTTCATTTACGACCTTCATAATCGTGAGTAAGAAAATATTTCGATAGAAAAAAACCACTAAAAAAAAATATCATCTTTTTTGTCGTAAAGAAAATCTTTATCAATTACAGAAATAATCAATACATTTCAGAATGGTATATTGCTTACTTCTATTGCCAGCAACTAATACTTTTGCTTCTGCTACTGCCAACTATTGCTACTACCAACTACTCAAACTGCAAACTTGACGTTTTACTACTGCTACTGCTAACTACTGCTACTGCCAATTTCACGTTTTAACTACTTCCACTGACAGCAACTGATACTGCCACGTTTTTGCTTCTGCTACTGCCAACTATTTCTACTGCCAACTTGACGTTTTACTACTGCTACTGCTAACTACTGCTATTGTCAACTTAGAGCTTGCTACTGCTACTGCTTTCTACCTCTTCTGCCAACTTAGAGTTTGCTACTACAACTGTCAGCTTCTTCTACTGCCAATTTCACGTTTTAACTACTTCCACTGCCAGCAACTGATACTGCCAACTTCACGTTTTTGCTTCTGCTACTGCTAGCTACTGAACTGCCAACACGTGTTACTACATGTACTGTTTGCTCACGTTTGCTACAAAAAGTAACCTGATGCAATAAAGTATAAATGATTATAAATAAAATGTTCACTAATCAAACTCAGGACATTGGTTGTCATACAGCAATGCAAAGCAGTGTTTAAGCGTAACTTAAATTTCTAAATAGTATATTCATAGTAATTAAACAACTCGTTACGTGCACGTTTCTTTCGAAAACATTCTACAGTAAACACCGTATATAACGAACACCTTGGTAACAACTAAATGTGTTCCTTATATCTGGAGTATGTTGTATCAATATACCATTTTTATATTAAATATAGAAGGAAAATTAATTATCCGACCGAAAAATATGTTCCTTATATCCGGAATTTTGCTATATCCGGAATTTTGCTATATCCTGAATCGTCATATACGGGGTTTACTGTACAAGTTTTTTTGTGTACAGATGCTGAATAAACACCTCTTGGTTATTTCTGAATAATAAAGTATAACAATGTTCAACTTTTGCTGAAGACAATTTTCTAATATCTGGCTTTTCTCTTCTAACTACCTAGATTGGTGAAGAAATACTGAGGTTTGAGTTAACCAAACTGCAACATGTTACAAAGAAAGGGTAAACAGTTTAAATCAGGATGTCATTACCAATGGAAAGAAATTATAATAAATATTTAAGAGCAAGTACCGAATAATTGTTTGTCCGACCACCCATGTGCAGAAGATATACACAAAGGTGCACAAATTAAATGAAAATAATAGATTATAATATGCTTGTTTTTTTCTTTAGCTACACTGCGTGCGGTCTGTTACTATAGGTTTTCAGCAATTTTTTAAAGAAAAAGTAACAAAATGAAACTATTAACGTCGTCTGATCTTTTATTTTTGTAACAAAGATATACTTTAAATATCAATGTGTCATGATTTATGCATCGGCAATACCTCGGCAGTGTATATGTGAATAATTGTTGTCTCCATTTCTCCGGTATCGTAAGACGTATTTCATAAATTTTGTCGTATAATGTTTACAGTGTATCGGCCGATTCAAATGAAAATTTTTCGTTTAATAATTCAATTTAAAGTACATAAATTAATATTTAAAGATGTCTTACATTTATAAGATAATGTTTATATCAACAGAACAGATCATGTACTTTATTCAAAGTACTTTATCAAAAATGTAATTTAACAAAAGGTCATTGTATCATGTAACAAGAAATATATATTTAAACTACTAATACGAAAAACATTTATCCTTAATAAGTCTACGATATTTTTAGGACTGTTGACTATCTGGTTTAACTTGTGCATTACCGTATAAAGAACGAAGGATTACACGAATAGGATCGTCTTTCATATTTCTTATGATACATAAAGTCAATCCATTCGTTTCTATTAATCTTATTCTGCTTTCATGTTTTTCTTTCCAAAGTCATATGGTGGGTTGAAAATCTTATCCTGGCAAAGCCATTTTCTTAATAAAGCTACGTGTACTTTTAGCATTTATAAATATCCATTCTTTAGAAATCCATTCTTATCTTTTATACAAATAAGTAGATCTAAAGAATATAACTCTATTCCAGTATGACGATTTATTCTGCTTTTCAATGATTGTATGAAAATTGTATGAAAATTGTATGAAAATTGTCTTGATCAGATGTCTTAGGATTATGATATATATTCCACTGCTACACATAAAAGGGATATTCAAAAAGTTTTAAGACTAATGTGCTTCCGTAGAAATTCCGTAGAAATTATTGTTAGTATATGCACGAAGGTTTCGTGAACATGATTGTATGTTGCGCCATGTACACCGAACATTTTAATAAATCTGGTTTGCCGCCTATACCAGAGTTGTAAGCTTTTAAATACAGCATATTTGTATACAATGACATTATTTTTGAAAGCATAAAGCCTACAGAAAATATTCAAAAAAGGTCTTGCATACTGACGCGTACCATATTCTGAAAGAAGTTAAAATGTGTATGGTGAGTCTTCCCGTTCCAAAGCCACTGTTTAAATGTGGGCAAACGTATTATTTACTAAGGGAGACTTTAGCATTAAAGATCTACCTAACGTGGGGCTCTCCAAAACTGCCATTGTCTTCTGAGAACATTGCTGTTGTAGAAGCTACGGTAGCAGGACACTGGCGCTGCACCTTCTCAGATACTAGTAGCTGCAGCAATTGGATTTCATTTTGAAGTGCCCCTGAAATACAATTATCAAAGAAGTGCATACGATTGGCACCCCAACCTCTGACCAAGAGCAAAAGCCCCGATTATAGCAAAACCAACCTAAAAGTTTTTTTAACGGTTTCTTCTTTATTCAATTTATGTTCTGTTGTGTATACATTTATTACCTAGTGCTTCTGGTTGATCTGTTACTGTAAAGGTTTATAAAGATAGGGTATTGAAATAAATGAGAAAGAAAATACATTAAACTTCTCCCTCAAAGTAGTGGTACCTGTCTATCTTATCAATCTTTATTCATTGTTAGATTCCTTGTAAAGTTTGTATACTGTATCAGGAATTTGAAAATTTGTTGACTATCAAGTTAAAAGATCTATAGCGACATATGTTTTGGAATTCGCTTGCTCACAAAAGTGCTTGCACATTAAAACAAGATTGTATCATAAAATGCTGTCTTTTGCATGGAGACCTTTAAAGATTAACAAACAATTAGTCCAGGCGCATTTTATTATAATGTCGTCATTGTGTGAAAAGTTCACAACAACTGATTTGAATGTTTTTTAATAATTACGAAATAACATTGGTGTAGTAAGCGTTTGTTACAACGACTGCATTGATCCATAGAAACTGACTCTGAGTCTTTGTTTTGAGCAAGTCGTGTTAGCTGGTAACTTCTATATTGTTAGAGTGTAGGTCGTCGTTCCGAGGGTTGACTGTACTTGCATCTAGTCAAAGAGTGTTTATAATGATTAATGTTACTAATAATGTCTGTTATATCTCTCACCTTTTAAAAGTTGTCATGTTGTTAAATATCAGTTGAGGAAAATAAACAATTATTATTTAAGAAATAATAAATGTGTCCCTGTATTTTATAGTTTTAATAAAATTAATAAAATACAGTCAGGAAGTCGGATGCGTAGCTTCTTTCCCTCTATATCTATATACGAAAAGTGGCAGATCGTGTTAAATTTAAGTATATCTAACAATACATTTCTCCTTCCGAGACCTTTCCTCGAATCATAAAATTTCAGAATCGTTTGCAAACATCAAATTAACGATAAGTTGACATTTAACCTAATGTTAGTTCAACAACTAGATTTTCTTGCAATGAGTTTTCTTTACCATTTATGAAGAGTAAACATAGTTGATGAGAAAATATATCCTTTAACTAATGAAATAATGGTAATGTTTTACAATGTTCCAAACATAGTTTGACATCTTCATACAATGAATATATCATATTGTATCATTACCCATCCACATCTTCACTTGAGAAGTTTATATCAAGTGAAGTCAATTCATAGAGTTTATTGGCATAAAAGTCCCTCACACAATACTGTAAGGCGGTTAACTGTAAATATAATAGGTACATTAGATTCTATTACACCATATAAAAGGGCCAATAAGGTAATAACTCTTGTAAAGGCCAACCGAATAGCAATATAGGATTTTCGTTTCCATACTAGATATTTCAACTAACGAGTTAAACATAAATATTCAGTCCACATTAATAAAATTAATGACTTTTCTATAAACCAAACAGCCTTTTTCTACCTATGGAACAGTTTTGATGCAAAAATTACATTGAGCCTTATGACATCCCATCTTGCATTGTTACGTGTGTATTTGTCAATCTGATATTACATGTTTCTTTTTGATGTGTTCTATGCTTAAAACTGGAGAAATGATTACACCTTTCTGAGAGATGAATTGTTGTATTCTACATTATTTCATATA
>JAUMHA010236928.1:0-15497 GCA_032359765.1 Saxidomus gigantea | reverse complement strand
TTGTCATCCTGTCTCAAACCGAAACGGAGCTAATCCACATCTAACCTTAGCAAAAGCAGATCTTTGATTCAACGGTATAATCATTTTACAGTAGTTTCTATTAGTTTCCATCAAGTTGTAGTACACTCAACCGGTTTAGAAACGCAAAAGTGGCAAACTATTTATTTTAACAATGTTATCATGTTTCAAATTTATTCAAATTTCCTACACAACAAAAACAATGTAAAATTGAATTCTTGCAAAAGTTTCAATAATTCATCGCAAAAAATGACTTAGATAGAAATAAAAACAATAGCGCCATTCAAAAAAAAATGTTCAAATCTTTGCGCTTCTAAATCGGTTAAGTGTATAGATAGACATATTATTTTCTGCTACCGGTATATCATAATCAATCTTATATGACTGATTTATCTTGGCCCGATTAGCTATAACTAAAACATATAAAATCCCACTTTTTCTCTTCATGTTGCCGATGCTAAAACAGCCGTAACGAACATTATAATCTTGAAAAAGACTCCAAAAGACGCATCGCTGAAAAAGTACTGGAAAATAAACCAGACCGGGAAATAAGACGATCTAAAAATAAGCCACCAAATCCTTTAGAAAATTTAATAAGTCGAGGCTTATTATCGAATTTTAAGGGTATTGGGCCTGTTTTACAAAAACATCACTTCACGTTATATGTTACATGTTATATATATGTTCGCATGTACATGAATATCAGAAATAAAAGAAAATATAAGTGTTGTTTCCTTTAATTTGTTGCTGGGCATGTTTTAGTTAAGGTTATATCAGTATCAATTCATCTATATTATTTCTGACCGAGGTGATGAGATTCAATATTCGTCATCTAAATAAGTACAAGACAGACGCCGCCAAAGATGTTTATCCATTTAAATAGCTTTCCGTAAAGTGATTAGTTTTTCATACACTATTATCTACTTGATATGAGCGAATGTTTTACAAGAGTTTCATAAACGGATTCGTTCATGATCATTTGAAATATAAGACAAACAGCATATAAACTATTATCCCTTTGTATCGCACAGAAGCAGTTTTCACTAGATTTATTCATAAAAACTAACTTAACTTCACAATAATATACATTACTTTATAAAGCATTTCAAGTTATGTTAACAATCTATTAACAAAAATCAAAACATTTCCGCTGAGCTGCACTTTCCGTTATAAGACCGCAATAAGACCGTAATGTGAGCCACATTTTAAACATGTCTGACACAGGTGTTGCTTCGCAACCGATATAATAAAAGAATAGAATTCAAAATTCTATTAATACTATTTTCTGACAGAATGGATTTCTGTTAACGAAATTTATATTCCTCTTTATTTATACGAACAGTAACTGATATTCATTATAACTTATATGAATTAAATAAATTATACAAAATATAACACCTGGGGTTATTTTTATTGAATGTAAACAGTTGTAAGCACTAATCTACATTTCGACTCTCTGAAAAATCTATTTTAATGTGATTTTCATCTTGTCATTTAATTGTTCTTATTTTACTGTATGTATTAAGGAGTTTAGTTTGCGGACATGATTTTGATTTACATATATTTTCTTGAAGTTTGTGTACAAATCAAAATTCATGCTCCGGAGGCCTCGAATGTAGAAAAATTACGTTTTTAATTTTATTTTTTGACAAAGCTACTCATAGACTCGCGTCCATGTATCTAATTTATTTTGCATTCCAACTACTCAACGTCGAATAACTCGCAAAAGTACAGCTGTATTGCAGATACAGCTAAATTACGACAGGCCTCGGTTTACCATACAGTCTAGTGAAGAGCCTTCGGTTTACCATATACTCTAGTGAAGAGCCTTCGGTTCACATATGTCTAAATACAGTTACAAAGGTGTCAATACTTCCTAGATATACATCTTGTAACTCACAAACTCAAAGCCATGCATAATAAGTACATTTCTGACAAACATTTTATTTAATTTATTTTCTGTTACTTCCATGTACAACATTCAGCATATAATAACATGTTAAAGTACATTTTATCTATTAAATTGTACAATATTTAGCCATTCATATAAGTTTCAAGAGACTATTATATAATCAACCTATCACAGACTTTTATATTATATTACAGTAAGAGCTATATATGTTCTACTAGTTTAATACCTGACAATAGTTTACCTTAACAAAGACAAAAGCCAAAAACTATCAGCTATTTAATCAGTAATTTGGATCATAAATATCCCTAATTCACTATTTAATGTAGTAGAAAATGGATTCGTTTTTTAACTATTTAATTATTAATTTCTTAGTTCTATTCTGAAAATATAATGTATAATGTAAGATCTAGTGAACAGTATAGGTTCCAAATGCCCTGATATCTGCTCAAACTATATAGTATCTACATGTACATAATTACAGACTAAAATCTTAATCACCTTTGCTAATCTTCATGATAAGATCTGCCATAAAAAATAATAAAATATTGAGCAACAAAAGAGGCACTAATATGCATTAGTTAGAAAATGTGTTTAAGATAACCTTTCTAACATTAATCAGATTAATGCTAGCTTGATTAGCAAAGATTATTCAGATGCATCTAAAATAATGAGAATACCAATACTTATTTTGATTATTTACACAAACATAAAAATCTTCTTTGGAGAATATTAAAGCAGTTTTTTTGCCACACATCTTATCATATATTGGTCGGACTTTATAAAAATTAACTTCTCTTCATCAGGTAAATCCAGAAATCGTTCTTGTACAGATTAAGCCTTACTAAACATATTTTGCCTTATATCAGTGTACATATGACAATGTAATAGTACATGTAATTCCGTTTCTGTTTCTGTACAATATGGACAGATTCTATTTTGAAGACTTAGTCCTTCATATCTTCCTGTTTCAACCCGAAACGGAGCTACTCCGCATCCAACCTTAGCAAAAGCAGATCTATGTTTCAATGGTAGTATCATTTTACAGTACTGTTCAACATGAAGATCTGATTTTAAACAAACAATATGTTCGGAGTTTATTACCTCCCTTACGAGAGGGACCAACTGTAGACTACTCAGTATTTTACTAAACCATGAGTATTTAAAATCTTCCATCAACAGGTTTTTCACTGAATCACCTAGTACCGAGAGATTGGCCTGGAAATATCAAAAATATAATAAATTTTTAATTTCCTTATTAACGCAGAGTACATAAAATACCTATTTTGCATGTATTTGAACCTTTCGAAAAAGCCCATAATGATATACGTTTATTCAACCTGGAATCATCTCTGTTGTGCTCTAGAAACACATAAACACTGTCTTATATGAACTGGTTCCTATGCCATCTCCCCAACAAGAGCAGCCGAGGGTGTATATTTCCCTACTCCTAGGTAAAACCTCACAGCCCTGTTTCGAATGGCATTTATAAAACTATATTTTTTAAACACTCATATGGAGGAAGCATAGCTTATAACTGGCAAAACTACTGTATCATATAACTTGCTGAAAACATAACAGGGTAAGCCTCCTGCTAGTTTACATTTTGCAATTAATAAACCCAAGGCTCTACGTGCACTTTTAGCAACATGTTTAGCAGTCAACAATACCCCAAGATATGTGTAAGCATTAGTTACTTAAACATTATTTTAACCACACCAAAAGTCAGATTTGGTGATAGGTGCAGATGATTTACGAAAGTGAACAACTTTGCTTTTGTTCACATTAATAGACATATCATTTGTGTTACAACAAACATGCGGTGCGTTTAACAAAAAATGCAGGTCCTGTTCATTTCTGCTATTAAAACAATGTCATATGCATACATTAGGATACAGATGTTTTCTTCAGCGACTTTTATCCCTCTATTTAGGGATTTCAAATACATAGCAGATCATTCAAATAAAGATTAAATAGCAAAGGCGATACATGTATATATTCGGTGTTTCGCGACCAGTATTGTCAAGTGATTTCAACATTCAACAACAATCCAAAAGGGTACCTATAATGCAAATGAATTGAAACTTTAATGACGCAAGCGGAAAAAAATATCTTTTGGGCTATGCCGTCTGGTGTTCAGCTTGTGCAAATGACTTTAAAAGGTATACAAGTCCTTATCACATCACTCACATCATGAAACTGTGCACATTTTCGACTTTGGACTCGCTGTTTGCTTTCCTGTGTCTGTACAGTGGATTTGCTTGCCTAGAAAAAACAAAACAATATGATGTATGTAAGGGACCCTACTCCGCGGAAGCGTAATTAAGCCCAGACTCGTAATCAATAAAACTATTTCATTTTCGGACGACGGGAGTCTAATAAATTGTATACGGTAAAACGTCTGCCGCTTAATCAGCTGAAGTACTGTTAAAAAAGTAGATGTTAAGAAATTTCGAGAGACACGTTAGGTAATGCTTCCTATGATATTACAATAGGTACTAATATACTCACCATCTGAGTTTGATACAAGAAGAAATATTTTCCCATCTTTTTCTATGGCATCAAAAAGAAAACCTTTTCCGTGTCTAGTTGCACTCAGACCAGTATCAGTTTCAATTTCTTCGGTCTGTGTTCGTTTGTCTGCAAACATTGCTATTTTGATATTTTCAGTTTGTATTCCGGTCTCATTGATGCTGATGTTGTCAGTTGTCTGAGTTGTTCTTGTTTCAGTTGAATGCCGTTTGCTGACCAGAATGTCTTCGGTTTGAGTCACTTTGTTGTTCTTATTCTTTTCATCTAAATAAACATGTATATCATCATTTTTGTAATTGAAAATAAAATAAAGCGTATCATGTATCACAGGTACATAATAATAAAGTTCTACATAAGGTCATCATTATTATCATTCCGTTATCAACAACATTGCTATCACCTAGGCAACAGACTTGTAACTTGACTAGATGAGTATACTACATACACCAAATCCAATTACATTTATATCAAATTCGAAAGGACCTTGACTATGATCGTCTCTTCTCTCTCTGTTTTCTTAATCAAAATCTAAGACATTGCAAATATTAGGATGTAAGCCACTCCTTTAAAGTCCCAGGATTACATGTACAAGTACAAATGCAGCTCTCATTTTATCAAGAAAGATGTCTCACTGATAGAAATGACCTTAATTTATATCAAAACCATTCAGAACTTTGCTTCTTACGTCCATAAGTACATATTAGAAACATAGCGTTGTATTTTTTCATTGATTTTGCAAAAAATAAAAAAGGCTTTCTGGCAACTCTTTTTTTTGAAGAAGCAAGTTGAATACGAAAGAAAAGCATATGTCAACATTGCTTTAGATTGAATACAACATGGTTCTATCATTATCCTATCAATAAATTTATGTTACAATATCAGTAAAATCAAAGTGATTCTGGTACTTTAATATCAATGTTTATTAATGATATAATTGGCAAATATCATAACGAATAACAATACTGAATATTGTACATACATATATTTTGGAGATCGACTGTTTCAGTTTCCATTGCCTTAACTCTTTCTATGAGAGCAGCCTTCTTGTCATTTAATTCTTGCATCTTTGCCTGCAGTGTTAATTCCCTCTTTCTTTTCTTCGACACTCGTTGAAAGTCATCTGAATTTGACAAAATCACGGTCATAATATACAATTAATATGAAATTGAAATCAGTGTAGGTTACGAATATTTTAATGTATCCGATCAACAAATGTTACATCTGAATTTGACGAAATTACGGTGATAATATACAATTAATATGAAATTCAAATAAGTGTAGGTAACGAATACTTTTTTAATTTTAATGATATCCGATCAACGAATGTTACAACCAGATAGAAAAGAGATTAAAAGTTGTTAGTTATAAGTTTTTCAGGGTTGTGCGCCGAGAGAAAGCTCCTCCGGACCTACTTGTGTCATTCAGTTCTGTGACACGTTTATACTATGTCATATAATTAATTTAAGATTTTCAAGATCTATTCTTTCAACTATTGGCATCACAGAATTGGATTTGATCGCGATTAAACTTTCATCTAAACTCAGCCGATTTATGAAAAGCTTAGTTTGTATTTATCCCTAATGTACTTACCGTCCTCTTCATAAGATGTTGTTGTAAGCAGGTAATTCACTATTCTTTTATAGCGTTGATTACTATTCCTCTCCCTGGCTACGACAGACAGAGCAAATTCCCCATCCTTTTTTATTCCAGCCTTCACGTGTAATCTACCCGAAACCTCGTCAACATGAGTCTCTGTGTAGACTGAAAGTCAATGTTTTAAACAATTTTGAAGAATAGTGCTTTTATGAGCGTACTTCTAAAGGTAATCTTTAAGTTTGATTTAACTGACATGCTAACATACACGACAATGAGCTTGCAAAACTGATATGAAAAAAGATTTTTATACTTTCTTAACTAAACTCGGCTTTTTTCATTAATAACATAATTTTTCTAAACTTTTGTTATTATTTCAAGTTAATTTGTAACCCTATAAAATAGCCCTAAATCTTAAAGGGCCAGAAACTCGTCCCTTACTAATCATGATAATAACCTAAGTTAAAAGTATTACTTGATAACATTTTTGTTTGTATGGAATAAGATAAAAATGACTCTCTTCTCAAAAGTTGAAAACTGCCAACTTTGAAAGGTTCGTTTTTGTTTTTATCTTGTTTAAATACTACAATATTTATCCGTTTTTAAAACATATCTTGTGATGATTTAAGGATATCACTTGACCTTAATACAGTGCGATCATTTTGAAGAGTAACTTAGTTGAAGTATGTCCTTGCTAAAGAAATTAATAGTAAATTTTAGAAGTTTTTTAAGTTAGCGTAATTATGATGAAAGATTGCGCCTTTGAGACTTTTTAGAATGCAGTCTTGCTAAATCTTTACCACAATCTTCGTTCTCTTCTCCGACAATGTCAGAAGAAAATTCGACATCTGCAATTTTGTCGTCTTCTATTTGAAATGTTATTTCTCTCGTTACCGCGTTGTCATCATTTTGCGGGTTCATGATAATGTTTGGTTGGTTGAGTCCAAAGTCAATGGCAGAGTAACCGAATCCGTAACCTACGCTGCCTGCATCCATTGGCAATTTTTTGCAGTTAGGATCTTGCTCTGTGCAAATTATCTTAAATTCAGAACAATATTGTAAAGCATCCGTCCCAGGTGCAGAAACATAAGTTCTAAAGATGTATTCACCAGAAACAGGAAATCGGATATTGAAGGAAAATGTGCCAATCCCCGGTGCATATCTAACCAAAAGTGGCAAATCATTTGGATCAATGTCTTTTAAGTTACTGGTATCGCTCCGCAGAGAAAGCTTGTATGTCATGGAAATGTATCTTGCATCAAATTCATCTGCGCCAAAACTAACGGTGCATCTTCCGTTTTTCGTATGCAGAACACAGGTCTGTTCACTTAGCAGTTGCAGCTTTGCTATGAAAAAGGATGGCTGTAGATAAGGCAAACATAGGAAATCTGACATACTTTTTCGTTGTTCACTTGGAAGCAGTTGCCATTCAGGGTCGTCAGGCAGACACATATAAATAAATGTGCTTGGATGAAGACAAAACCAGAAGTCATTGACATGTGTAAAACTTCTTCCTTCTAATTCGTTTTGTTCTTCAAAAACCTTTTTGCCCTGATATTCTAGAAGTATTTCGTCGCCTCGTTTGTATCCTCTTACTGATCCAAGAACACTTTGTGGCTCAACAAGATGCCAACGACCAAACAATTTAAACGCCACCCATCCCGTTTTGGTTATGCCATCTTTGTCCTCTTCTGTATGACCAGGCCTGTATTTCAAATTCTTTCCAACACCGACGATAGTTTCAGCCTGAATATTTGCTTATCTTAAAAATATATAAGAAGATATTTTAAAGAGCCTTGCTTCATTGGTAAAAATGTATTTTTTTAAAGCTACATGTTATTGTTTGAAAGTTTGGATGTGAAAGATATTAAATGTTAGACCGACTAAATAATATTGGCCGTGATATTCAGAAAATTGACATAAATATATACATGTAATACATGATGGAATGGAGCCATGCAAAGGTATGCAGGGCAAGTTTACAAATTAAGAGCCAATGCGACCAATCAAGATCAATATGAAATTTAAGTATTCTGGCTTACTTTTGACCAGTGCCAATATAAACATCTATATAGACTAGACCTTTTTAAAGAAATTTACTAACCAGCGTAAGCTTTGTTGTTTTGCTACGGACTTTCCCAAACTTTTTAACGTTATAATTTTCAATGTGCAATATACAAATAGCATGTTGTGTTGACAGCTCACTGACCAAAAGTGACCACAGTCTCGATGCGAGTATTTATTTTATTTTTAAAATTCATTTTAAATGCTTTATGACTTGTAAAGAAAATCTTTTAGAAAAAAAGTAGATTTTCATTGTTTTCTATGCATCGTAAGTTTTATATTTCAGCATTGTCGTTAATATTATATTTCTAAAAAGAGTAAAACACTTGCCTAATTATACCACTGGAATCGGCACGGGTCCAGCTCATAAGTAATTTCAATACTGATTATGGTCCGGTTATATGTGTCGGCCTGAGCCCATAGTGCGAGCCTATACGGATGCCCGAGTTCAAAACATTTACTTAATAGAAAATGCACCAACTAAGAAATGAAATATCCAAATCAATATTTTTATCAAAAAAGACTATTTTAGAAGTATTTTCAGACGATTATACTGCCAATGAACATGATCATCTTTGAATACAATGAATTTTTTTAGTCTGGTAACGGGCTCGGGCAAATAAGTATGTCCTCGGAACAAATAACAGGGACAATATCAAAACACTCAGTTGGTAAAATTTATCAAATACTTGCTTTTATATATAAGACAATTTTGAACCATTCAATATGTAAACACCATACTTGCAAAGAGTTCCCAATGCTACTGTTTTGTGATCTTTAAGAAGATTTTTTATTTCGTCTGACAATTCCTCTGTATTTCGAGTAGTCATACTGTTCATCCAGACGAGAAATTCACGGACGAGAAATATCTCTCTATATTTGTCTTCGGCAATCGGTTTGTTGAAAAAATTGATGAGCGTCGGGACGGAAGTCATGTCTGATGCTCTTACCTGTTTTTAAGCAGAAGCGTAAACTTTATTAACCAAAATCTTAAAACATTAATATATTTTAATGTCTTATTATGTTTAGAAATTCATATTTTTGAAGAGCTCTTTTGAATCTCCCAACAAATAAAAAAACTGATTGTGTTAAATTTAGAAAATCGGTTCAATTTATGCTTCGTATAATCTATTTCTCTCAATTGATCTAGTATTTAATATATGTGTCATGATAATAGGTAGATATTTGTTTAAATACAGGCCTCTACATTGAAATATTTATGATTTTGTGAAGTGAAGTGACCGTAAAAAGTCTTTCGTGCTTATTGTCAGTTTCGTTACATGTATTTTATTAGATATATAATATTTGTTTAAAATATACTTTTTTGTTTAAAATACATGTTCGAATTTCTTGAGAAGCTTATAAGTGTAAAAAAAAATCAAATTAGCCACACACGTTTACTTTATAGCAGACACATTTTATCTATATACTTTGTAAAAAAAATTATTTTACCTTTGTAGCATGAACATCAACATTGTGAAAGTTGATTTCGGTTTTGTCATAAGTGTGTATATGTTCCATTTTTGAAGTCTGTCAAAGTTGTTAAATATATGCCTGTTTTTTCCTAAATATTTAATCCGAAGTTAGAGTAATATATGAGTCTATATATCATACGACTATCTATTGATTTTCACTTTTTATTTTTTTTATTTCACATGTTAAGATAAACCGATAAACATAATGTCAAAGGTACATTGAATTATTAACACATTCAATCATACGTTCATGTGTTTCAACTTTCACAATATGTTGCTGGGAATTTAAAGCAAACGCCTAGACAAACAGTTGCAATCAGTATGGTAGCTACAGCAGGTTTATATCCATCCATGACATACAGACAAATGGGATTCACCTTACATTTGTATCTTAAAACAATATATTTACTACCTAATGCTTGTAGTTATTTAATCACAATATACATATACACCACATTGCATGTATAACCCTATGGCTAATCAGACCTTTTCCTACATATTGTATATTCCCCAGGCACTAATACATAGTAATAAATATGTTTTGGGTTTAGGGCACTATTGTGCACAGAAAGGCCACAATTTTTGCAAGTCTGAACTCAAAGTAACGTTGACACACCAACACTGTTTTTACAGGGAGAGCAATTTAAGGTTTGGTTTTCTAGTTTTATTCTATATAAGGCCAATTCAGCTACACACAACGTTTATGTAAGATGGCGCCACTGTATCGCCCTATATCGCCCTAAGATGGCGCCACTGTATCGCCCTATATCGCTCACCTGAGACCTACTTATGACCATATGTAAACAAAGTTCAACCCTAAACTGTATATCATAAACACAAACCTTCTGACCAATTTACATGATGATTGGCTATAAAATGTCACTTCTGGAGTACCAACAAGGTATTCCTCTGAATTCACCTGGTGACCTATATTTTAATCCCAGTTGATCCACACAAACATTTTCATAATACCGGTATTGGGGTTGTAAATGCCAACTGTATGGCACACGAAAGGTTTTAACCGGGTGAAATAGGTTTTTACCCAAGATGACCCATTTTCGAACTCGAAGCAGTCATTGTAACCAAGTTTCATTAAGATCCAGTACAAAATGCAGCCTCTATTGCACAAACAGACAATCAGACGGACGGACGGACGGACGGACAGACAGACGGACACCAGGCGAGCACAGTAACTGAGGTTGAGCTAAAATGTTTTAAAGTTGACATTTGCAGGACGTTTAAAAAAATGCTTTATCACACGTTTAAATGTTAACATTTATTCTAATTGAAACAAGAGAGCTAGGATTGAAATTAGAAACACTTATTTCAATGCATTTAAAACGACCATGATTTCCTTTTATCCTCTTATGTAATTTCAAACATAAAAGTGTCTTCTAAAATAACTGAAACTACAGTAATGGTTCTAATACACTACCCTTTCTCTCATTGTCCAAGTAGAAATTCATTGCCTTCAATAAATGGACAATAACTCGTACACAATGAGAGACAGTTCTTATTCACAGCACTTCCTCTAATTATCCTCTATCCGTTTATGTGATATCAATTCATTCCCTTTAATTAAAGGTTAATGAGTTACGCTCTCAACAAGAAAAAGTAACAGATTTAATGAAGCTAGTTATGGTTCTTGTGCACATCATTTTCCTTATTGCCTCAAATAAATACATAAAATATTTATTCCTTCCATTCATTACTTTTTGGGTTATGCTACACACAAGGAAAAATAACAAAGAGCAGTAACTCTAATAATATAAACAAATAAACCTAGAGTTATAATGATTGGGCACTGAGCTTCCTCCAATTGTCCTTTATTAGTTCCCTTAATTAAATATTTTTCGAGTTTTTGCTCTGCAAAAGAAAATGTAACTTAGGGCTGTAACTCCCAACATAATGAAGCTAGAGTGATGGTTCTTGTGCTCTGAATTTCCTGTCCTCTCATTGTATAAAGTATCAAGTGATTTTCTTTAAAACGTTTAGGTATGCTTTGCACAAGAAAACCAAACAAAAACTAAGAAATGACAAGTGTGATGGTTGGAATTATGCTCCATGCAAAAGTGGGATGGAAGGACTTTGTGACACTATATGCCCAAACCTCCTTTTTGCTGGGGCCTAAATATGTGGCAATGAGGTTAAATGCTCATCTATCCCTGTCAGATTTTGCAAGTGCAGATCCATATACTGATTTTTTTCCATCATTTTACTGTGACAGCTTGATTATTACGACACCTATTCACATTCTAAACATTGCAAATTTATTATTTTGCACCTTTTAATGTTGACCAGCCAAGTACTCGACTTTTTCAATGTAGGACTTTTCTTGCTTTGAGGATCAATGTCTATTTCAACAGTTATGTATAAATGGGCAATTCATCTGGCCACAATTTGTTTTGCTGATGCAAATTCTCAGTCAGAAACTTCCAACTTTCTCACCTGAAGAGTCAGGTTTGTAGCATGGCTTGAACCCATGACCCTAAGTACCCGAGAGATTCAGTGATATCTGTCAGTGCCCTTAGTCAGGTTACCAATGAGGTGGGTGTGCTAAGACAGACAGCCAAGATGAGAAGTTAGCATGTAATGGATGCTTGACAAAACAGCTACACTTTAATGCCATACAAGAGGTGAGACAACATTGAAAAGGATGGACATGAAAATCGGACATCAATATTAATTATCTACTTGAAGTTTGACACATAAAAACAAAACAAACATGGAGTTGTGGTGAAGTAATTTTTATTACCATCATTTGAAGTATGCACTAACAGGTTTTACACATTACACACTTATATTTTTCGTGGATAACATGGTTTACAGCAGTGTTTTCTACAGTTGTTATGACGACTGAGTGGTCTAAGACGTTTCTACATTGAACTACAGGTTGTTCTCCTGTATTTCTAACAAGAATAATCTCACTTCTCATTATTTTGTAGTTTCACCTTACTAATAGTTCTTACAGACACTGAAAATCTAACAACACCCTGTAGGATTCATCAACACCAACAGTACTAATAAAACATTGATTCTCTGTCTGTGCTTTTTGTATGTGATTATTGTACATAGCACCAACTCTTAAACAAAATTTGTATTTGGTATAACCATTCACATAATCATGATTTAGAGTCCAGTATTTTAACCAAAATGTAAGTAATCATTAACCCTTTTCACAGATCATTGATTCCAAGGACTACAGTCCATGTGTACCATAACTGTGAATATTCATTAGCATTAAAACAAGGACTAGTCCGCTTGATGGCCTTTTGAACTGTTATAAGGTCATATTCTTAAGTTAAAAATTATTTGTTCTTTGAAATCAATCATGTTTTTTTGGACTTCTTGGCTGGCGGTGCGTCAGTACTTTCCTCTTCAGCAGTGGCTGGAACACTAAATCCTGTGATCTGCAACACGAAGTAAAAATGTACAATATAAAAAAAACATCTAAAATGCCTTTTTTTAACCTCCATGTAGGAGACAGAGACATTTGCCCACAAGTTCTCAACCTTCTTTGCAATATTCCAACACCAAAAACTTTTTACTACTCCTGGAAGTAGCCATACATGTAGTAAATGTTTCCATACATGAGCTTGACGATGGCCCTTTATCACTCACTCGAGTCTAATCCTAGCTGACTAATTTTGAAGTTTTTCTACATACATGCAATGAAAATTTCCTTGCCCCCCAGTCTTTGTTTGATGATGTAACAACTCTTAAGAACCTTGGGCGCATTCTTACTTAGCTCATCTGTGGCGTTTTATTTATACCAATGGCTTTAAAAGAGAGGCTTTGTATTGTGTTCTATATAACCCTGTATCTATGGGCAAATAAATGATGCTTGTACAATCTTGGAGGAACATTTCTATTTCATACGATTAAAATTGTTAATAGTTTCCATTTACAATGGTACTTAAATTTTTACTTTTTATTATATAACTCTAAAGGAAAAAAGTGACCTCTGTGATGGGGCCAATTTTGACTAAAAGAGCATGTTTTGTACAGACTTTTTAAGAAACCACAAAACAGTGCTATTTATAAAATATTTAGTTCTTGGCATGGTGCTTTTGAACAAGAAATATTTTTCATATTTCACACTGTATGAAATAGACTGTTTTGCACATTGGCTAAAGTTTTTGAAGTTTAGTTTTTGAAACTAACTGAGTAAGTTTCTTTGTAGTGCATGAACTTATTAATTCCCCATCATGTATTCTTGAGAAAAGTTTAGCCAGTTTACCCTCACTATGCCTTTATAATTCTTGAATTATAACAATAAATCCACTTACCACAGGCTCTACAAGTTTTATCTGTAATTTTAGGTGTTGAACATTTGACCTGTCTATACTGATCTGTATGACAACCCGATCAAATACATGTAGAGTCACTGAACCACAAGACTGTGTATTTTCCTACAAATTGAAAGCAATACTTAAATAACTATTTGCCAACCCTTAACAAAACAACAACACATATCATGTGGGTAAATGTATGTCTGTTCAGGGAAATCAGCCGAGATGTTTTATTTACTGAAACTTTTTCTTTCTTAAAAATTTCTCTTTGAGACCAGTATAAAATTCTGATAAAACACTTTAATCAAGGATTGACAGCAAAACTGTTGTAAGTCCTTTTTTGTTTCATGAAAGTTACAACAGTTTTGCAGTCAACTCTCAACTTTTGACCGCTCTACAAGAAACTTTTACAACCGATAGTTCTTGTTAACTCATTTTAGTTTTCTGGTAGGCTTTACATACTTATTTCTGGGCATCATACTGGCTACATCAACAGAAAACACTCTACATATCACCCCAATAACAGGGCCCCTTAAACACTGAAAAACATACCAATTTTCTCACACACAGACTAAGATTGAACCCATGGTCTGGAAACATTAGTTACAGGAATTTAGCAATTGAAGAATTCATTAATTTCAAGTTCGGAAATAATGGTTACAAGAATTCAGCTGTTAAAAGAATTCAGTTGTTTCAAGCGAGGAATCAATGGTCACATGAAGTCAGTAGTTATCAGAATTCAGTGTTACAAATCTTCTACCTTAGGAAACACAACAACACAGGCATAATCTGAGTAGGTGAGTAACTGTTACCAGAGTCATATACAAGTATACTCCAACTTCACTAGATGAATGAAACAATTCAGGATATACACGTAGAACAAAAACAATGATACATACTTCCTCATTAAAATCAAATGTTGGTCCTTTCTTCCTTGTGTCCGTATTAAGATACAGTGTTGCTTCAAGGCCATACTTTGGGATAAGAACTTGTATAGCATTCTTTCTAACAAACAATATATAGCCTTCCTCATCAATGATTCTTTTCTTGAAAAACAACTGGAAAGAAAGATCTGAGATATAACAAGAAGTAGAATTATTGTCAGAACAAGCATACCAAACCATCAACATGTTCATGATTATTCTAATACAGCTAGGGCATTTACTCATATACATAGAAAAAATCAGTTGTGTATTCATAAATTAAAACACAAAGCAGAGAACAGCATGAACAGTTTGACTACTTTCTTTTGAAACAGATATTTGATACTGCAGTCATAAGCCAGATGGAGTCCATTAAACTTATCATGCTGGATCAGATAACTTGGTTATAGCAGAGACATAGATTCTGTGTCTCTGATTAAAGTGACCGTTGTAGATCATCACACATGTCAATCTAGTAATACCCATAATTCACTTCACAAAGAAAGGGAACACAATGAGAACATAGCCCTGCATTAAGAATTAAACGATACATATTTAGAACTTAAAGGTCCATTACTAACACCAAATCAAATTTTCTATAAATCTGGAATTGCAACAGGGAAATACAGTTTGAAACTGGCTTCTAAAACTTTACAATAGCCGTGGAGTATTTCCCTGTTTGAAATACTGC
>JAUMHA010236706.1:0-15499 GCA_032359765.1 Saxidomus gigantea | reverse complement strand
ATTTTGAATATATTCGCTTCGAAAGTAATTTTCGTTCGGAAGCCTTTTTGGGATTATTTGTCAATCGGTTGTCTATTCAGCTGTTGAACAATTTAACCTGCATTTTCAATCTTTGCTAACATTGTTTGCAGTAGCAAGTAACCACGTCACAGGCATACGTGTACAGTGAGAGAATTGCAGACATTTTTGGAGAGTCCATGGCAAGGGTGTTTGGTAGCATTTATCAATGTAAGTAAAGTTGCAATGGTTCTTTTTGTATTGTTTGATATATTTTTAAATACTCTTCGTTAACAGAATTGTAATGAACTTCTGTGTATTCAATACATTTTAAGCTTGAACCACGATCACTATACCAAGGTAACTTTGTATAAGGTAAATAGCTAATAAACATTCGGTGTTTTTATGTGTTGCTAAATTATATATTTTGTAAAGGAGCTTATTGTGGTATAGTACTTTGTAAATATTGTTGTTATTGTTAACCGCCAGTTATTTACTGGCTATTGTGATTTTATGTATTTTCAGACCCGAAAACGTCATAAAATATTATGTATAGGACGAGACTTCTTGTATGAGATTGATGATGTTTATTGGAAGTGGACTGAAGACATTAAATATGTAACCACCCCTGGTTTTTGTTATAAATATGTTAATCACATAGAAAAGAATGGTTACATAAGTTAGTGACAAATAATGTATATAAACATATGTTTTATCACATTTATAAATTAATTCATATGTTACCTTGCTCACATCAAACAAGGTTTCATAATTTGAATTAGGTGCTCTGCATATTGTTATGTAATTATCAAATACAATTGATCAGTGACTACTTAATTTGTGCAATATGCAATAATGAGTGACCAGATAGACTGCTGGCAGGGTGTCACCAATTAACAACAAATCATATCGCATGCTTTGTTGTACATTGTAATTTATGCTCTTGGGCTATATCAACTGAAATTCCTTCAACGGCTAGATCTACGTACTACGCTACTTATTTACCATTGTAACGGTGTAAAAATGAGATATTCTTTGTGTAATTTAAATTTACCGATATATCTAGAAATAATAAAAACAATTGAATGATTTTAAGGATGATCTCAGCTTTCAGAGTTCCGCATATATGTAAGTGACTTCTGGTGTTACATGTAATATGCCTCTGTTTCACATATAGTGCCTATACTGAATCTACATGATTTTTGGAAATGATTTTGAATATAAATGCTAGCCCTTTAATTAGATCTAGAAAACAAATATGTGTCTTAAATAATATCATATGGTCCTGTGTGACAAAAGTTTAACCCGACATTCTCGTATAAGATGTGTTTCGGCGTGATTTGTTTTGCACGAGAAAAGTTTTGCACTAACGAAAATCTAGATCTATATGAAAAAGTTTGTTATAAAACTATTATAGATTTTTATATTAGAAACTAAAATTAAACAAAATATATATTGTTTTACGCAGGTCGAATTTAATATACACTTTCTGTCTTTTCTTATCGTGCATACATGTAATATTAAATCAAGGGAGATAGAAGCTTGGGAATAAAAAATAATCTATAGCGAGTTAAGATGTTTACTGCTTTATGCGAAATAACAAGGTCGTCGTCGGCGGTCCGGCTGATGTGGCCATGGCCGGACCATTTTTTTGCCGAGAATAATTATCGTGCCTTAGGGCTGTGATCCAGTTAGTCATAATCATTATTAAGATTACATAAAGCGAGGCATCAAAGACGTGCAGCTAGCTCTTCTCTTCCAGTTTAAGTTAAAGAACAACTTCTGTGATTTTTTGGCAAACATGTAAGTGTATGAAACAATAATAGTTTCTCGGCGTGAATAAAAGTAACTTACTAAAAGTTGTTATAATGTAGACAATCGTTTGATGTTCTAAGCTGTAGTAAACAGTTTCAAGTTAAATCATTTAGTTCAGCTTTAACGTGTATGATTATTACATGATGAAATAAAAACACTTTGTAGTAGTATATTCGCGTTAGCTCATATGGTAAGCATGCTTACTATAGATCTTACGAGTTTGCATCCCAGTGGAGACTTTTTTCTTCGCCATCATAGTGGTTAGAATATTTAGCTGTTACCTCTCACTGTTATATCGGTATTACTTTATTACGCTAAACCGCCTACACCACGTACATCATTCCTTTACGGGCATAGGAAGTATTTTTTATTGCAGTTTTCATTTGAGTTAACTTGCAACCTTTCATCATGAATATAACCCGGCGTCTCAAATACAGCCGCACATATAAAAATAACGAAAATGGTGTTTCTGATTGTTTGCGTCTTTTAAAATACTAAAGCTGTAAAATACTGCATGTTACACATTACGAAAATTAAATAACCGAACATAAGCACAAAATGTATATGTATCTCAGAGAGTGTACCATTTATATAATTTATATATATTTGCTTCCATACAATCGGTTTTGAAAGTTTCAATCACTAGTATTCTAAATCCTTCAGCCTTTGCCTATGTTACCAGACAATTAAGACGATAATTTCGGACCATTTATTGCAGGAGTATCAGTTCACAAAACGGTAAAATTTGTATTTGTATATTGTGTGTTAAAGTGATTGCCATTACATGTGAAATTTCTGCATCTTTCCTTTTAAAATATGCGATATTTTAAACATACATACCTCAGTGAGTCTGCGTTGCCTCTGTTCAAATCGGCTCCTTAAGTTAAAAACATAATACACGTTTCAACAATTACATACTTCTTTTATTTGTTTTCTGGGTGACATACGTTTGTTAACATACATTTGTAAAAAGTTATCAAGCAGCTGTAAGTTCATAACCCGTTTCAGAATAATTTTTAACTTTCTGTATCTTTGGATATTAAGTAGGACAAGCGTTATTACAATGTTCCCCAATGTTACAGGAATACAATTCAATTTATCAATGCACTTGTTTTTAAATTAATGGAATTAAGGTAACGTCTTCATGGCCTTTCTGCTGGCCCCTCAAGTATATAATAGTAATAACGCAAATTGTATTTATTCAACGACGTATACATAAAATATAATACCATTTTCATTAATATTTCGTTCACCGTCGTCGGTTTTATTTTCGTCTTGATTCTGCAACTGAAAATGGACAATTGAACATATATATATTCAACAGTCCATGATGGTAATGAAAACAGCGCGATAAAATTAAGAAACGATTTTCACATTATTCACATCTATGAAGTGATTTGTGCGGTTTAAGTATCAAGATAAATGAAGGAAAGATTCGATCAGAAATTTTTATTTTAGACTTAATCATCGTATAATAAAATTCACATTTGAAGAGATATGTCAAACAATAGAAGTCAGGGATACAAATGTACGTCTTTCTGACTCAGTATAAAGTCATAAAATCGACATATCCTTCATCGTTCTATCACGCATCAGGGGATAAATTCGATACACTTTTTAACGATAATAAATATGGTTAATTTCATAATCTGACGTAATATTACGTACACTGTTTTTGGTCCTGCATGTATAAGTTTGCAAAGCTATCCATAAATTGTCGCGCAAATACTCTGGAATTCGGAATACAATTTTCCACAAACAAATGACAACAAACGATTTGTATGTATTTGATTAGCCAAAATATGTTATACTTTATTTCATTCGCATCACTCACGAAATGCCTATTTAATCTAGGTAAAAGTACCTACTTGGCTTTCGTCAATATCTTTTCTAGTTTGCTGTTCAGAACTTTCCTGTTCGTAAACCTCTTTAATCTTTTCCTTTAGGGTTTCATCAGACTTTGATGCCGCTTCTACAACTGCATCAAGTACCTGAAAATAAGAAAAATAAAGGGAAACAAGAGCCATGTTAGACATGGCCATCCCCCCCGCCAAGTGTTCTTTCTATGACCAAGAAATTTGATGTGAGAGGAATGGATATGGTATAGTTTCTAATTTAATAAAATATTAGTATTTGGCGGGGTATAATTAGGCAAGGTAGATGTATGGTTCTTAGGCATGTACTTTCCATCATTGTGCTCTATCACTGTATTATGTATTAAGTACTTCCCTTCAGTACTTTTGAAGTTATGCTACGCAGAAGATTATGCTCTGTCCAAGATAAATCAATAAAAGGAGAAAATTAAAAAACACACAGAGCTATAGTCCTTGGGCACTGCACTTTTCCTGTGTGTCCTCTCTCATTATTTGCAATTTGAAGGAATTTCCTTCAGTACTTTTTGAGTTATGCTCAAGAAAAGAAAATGTAATAAAGGGGAATAATTCAAAAATTAGGCAAGGTACAGTTGAGATTCTTCAGTAATGCACTTCCCCTCATTGTGCTGTATAAAGTTTCAAGTATTACCCTTCAGTACGTTTAGAGTTATGTTCCGGACAAGATAAAGAAAGAAAAAGTAACAAAGGGAGTAATTAAAAATTAGGCACTGCACGTTTTCTTATTGTACTCTATCATTGTACTTAGTTGTAAGTAATTCCCTTCACTACTTTTGGAGTTATGCTTCGGACAAGATAAAGAAAGAAAATGTAACAAAGGGAAACAATTTAAATATAAAGCAAAATAGAGTTATGGTTCTTGGGCACTGCTCTTCCCCAATTGTGCTTTATCACTGTATTAAGTTTCAAGTAATTCCCTTCAGTACTCTTTGAGTTATGCTCCGGACAAGAAAAATCAAGAAAATGTATCAAAGGGGAATATTTAAAAAATAGGCAAGGTAGAGTTTTGGTTCTTAGGCACTGCACTACTTTAATTTTCTACGTCTGTGTGTAAAGTTTCAAGTAATTCCCTTTAGTACTTTTGGAGTTATGCTCCGGACAAAAGTGTGACGAACAGACGGACGGAGCCCGTCACTATATCCCCTCCCCCAAGGAGGGGGTATATAAGCTTTTTCTTCCAACAGATATGGACAGTTTATGCTTTTGGGAACAGTGTTTATTTCTGACGCTGAAGCTATGTTTTAGTGATGCTCCAGGATGATGCAGTTGTATTAATCGACATAAAGCGTAACCCTTTCTCATTTTATAAGCTCTACTGTTAATTTAATAATGTTTTTTGACTACCATTTAATCGCTCGAAATTGGTTGAAAATGATTAAGGTGATTAATTTCAATCCTAAACATACAAGCTTCCCACAGCACAGTTACATGGCGTTCTTGCATTAGGGAAAGTTCAACAATTTTCACAATTTATAGATATACGTCGCCATATCTAATCAAAACTCCCTGAAAAACAAGAGACATTCATATCGCAATATATTAACTGACAATAACATCAACTTCTTTAGCTCTTTTGCTATTCCAATGACATTTTTAAATGTTCAAAATCGCCGTAAAACTAATTACAATAACATTTGACTTGCTAACTTCAATTTGTATCCACTGGTCGTGACATATCTACTTGTAAAATACAACAGGTATAGGCTCAAGTTGTTTTCCAAGTTCAATGTGCCTTTTACAATCTGACCTCACACAATGGGTTTCATCTCCTTATAAAGGAAATGATATGTTTCTGGCACCGGTCGTTTTGTACATAGTAATCAGAAACTGTTGTCTATTCTTTAAGTTTACTGTTATTGTGACGTTTGACTAACTGACCTATAAGGCTACATTCCGCTGATCGTTGACACAATTCATATCATTTTTGATTATCCTGTTTTCGAGCGCCCTGTGATTTTGACTTTTGACTATTTTACCATAACAGCTATGAGATAACCTAATGGTGGTTCATTACCAAAATCCATCTAAAGCCCGAAGATCATAGGACTAAGCATTTGTCATTTGGTCATCATACCGCACATACTAAACACTATATCACCAAGTTGGACATAAAAGTAAATAAATAAACGCCACCTAGAACTATTTGTATGATTTAGACAGAATATGGACATATGGAGATATAACTGTTTTGTAAACGCTTTCAACGATCAAGTACATGGACTTAATTACTAACTTGGGATTTCGTTAAGTTTCACTCCTTTCCCCCTTATTATGGATACTTAATGTCTCATTTTTCTAAACCCTCTTATCCTACTTTGTCGTTTTTGTTTATATAAGTCTACCTAAAATTGTCATACGGTATTATTCACTTTGAACCAAGGAGCAAGATTTTAATAAACACCAGAAGATGATTATATTAAACACCAAATATCAAAGCTATATTTCATGCCTTTGTTTTGATGTTTTGCTAGAATATGTTATTTTCGTCAGTTACATGTAATACATTGCTTTTTATTGATTGCAACGTTTAACCAATCTCAATAAAATGGGTTTACAATAAATGTCGTTTAATAAAGGCTGACACACGGATGAAGCTAACCAATGACAGGGCTTTCATTGCAATTGACCACATCTTATCAATTAGCAAGCCCCTACTTCAGACCTGTGTCTGCCCACAGCAAGAGCCAGCGCATGTCGCGATATACCGCTTGGCCAAACATGGTTTAACTTGTGCGAAGAATATCGTAAAGCTACTCGCTTTCGGATTTTGATAAAAAAAACTCTGAAAATAAAATATATAAAAAATGAAAATTCAAATAAGAATGTTCAAGTTTAAATTCCTGTAATTTTGAAATTACGCGCGTTTTTGGGCGAAGGTGTGTCCTTGGGCAAAGACAATGATAGCACACATGCCTCAGTCTACCCAGCTGTAAATGGGTATCAGCGATGAAAAACTCGCTGCCTCTCTCTCGCGAGTGTGATGACATCCGGAATGAGTGTTCGAGAGCGATTGAAAATGCTACGGAGCTTTCCTCGTAATCGAACTTAAATAAATTCCTATAAACTAAATTATGCGCTTCCAAAAAATAAAGCGCTACAAACGCTTTTAGATACCAATGTAACCTTTATTCAATGTTTAGCGTAGAGGTGTCGTTAAACCTACCAATATTTTCAATGAATGTTTGAAAATTCCTACCTAGATTTTAATAACGTTGCTGATTTGAGCCATCACATTTACATTTTATATATTGGTGTATCATTTTTGAAAATTTCATTTGTTTTCACAGGAAACTGATCAACCGAACTGTGCTTTAAATGAAGTTAACATGTCTTCTGTGTAGTTTTTAGCTTGCTTCTATTATTTTTCTCTCATTATCTTAGAATGATGACGAAAAACTATATCTGAATCGACATCTAAATTGAGAGGCATAAACGATTCTGTTTGAAATAGGCTTAGTGAATTGATCGATTTGTTTAGAAGATTTCTAAAGAAACACAAAAGCAAACAACTTTACATACAGGATTAATGTTTTTCGATATAGCTTCAGCTATTCCATGATTATGTGCAAATTTCTTTAACAGGCTAGTCATATTCTCGAAATGTTTCTGAGGATCTTTCACTGTCTCACTGATATCTGTATCCTTGTTTCGACCAGTCTGTAAAAACATAAGTACATACATTTAGTATGGCATGATGATGCATTTCAGGTAATAAATCCGCATACACAAATACAATATAGCTACATTAATATTGAAATTTGAACTGAATATGAGTAAAATAATTGTAAAATAGAAACAGGTACATGTAGAAAGAAATTATATAAGTAAACATTTCTTTCTACCTGATTTTTTAAATCATATAAGTAAACATGTTCGCCTCAATAGCTCAGTGGTTAGGGCGTTTGCCTCCGGAACGGAAGGTCCAGGGTTCGAATCCCAGCCCAAACACGAGGTGTGCCCCTGGGAAAAAATATTGATGCCACACGTGCCTTAGTCCACCCAGCTGCAAATCGGTAGCAGCGATGAAAATCTTGCTGCCTCTCTACAGCGAGCGTGATGATATATAGAATGAGTGTTCGAGAGCGATTCAATAAGCAACGAAGCTTTCTTTGTAATCGAACTAAAATAAATCCGTATAAAATAGATATATACATGTAATAAGTAAACATGAAAAGACGTTCCAAGTGTGATATTTAATTTAGCGTGTGGAACTCGTTTGCCTGTTTCTTTTACCCAAATGTATACTGTACAGTTATTATGCTTACATCGTGTAAAATTGCATGCATTTAGTTCCGTTCTTATACTCGTATGAATGTATATAACAATGTAATGTACGTTAGGGTTAAACTGAACAAACATATGAGAGATTTACACATGCAAAGTTAATTACAAATATCACTGAAATTACGTTTTGGTATGTTTACAGGTTTCAATTATACCGATTGAGCTATGAATGACAATAGTGCTCATGGAATGGTCATAAACATTGAATCCAACAAACTATACATAAACAAATGTTTTATTAAATTGCTCCTGAATGATCCTAGATTGAAGCCTATTTTCTACTTTTTCGCCTACATATTTATCACCAAATAACCACGAATTTCACATAAGACCAACTATGATGTTCCCAGCCCAATTTGTGTTTCTGAAATAGTCGTGACCCACAGCCTCATTAAATCATATGACAAGGAGACAATGTGGCACAAAGCAGCCTGGATTTCTGTAAATTGCCGAATGCAATCAATGACAAAAATCGGCCAAATATAAGACACTTTCATAGCAGAGAAAAAATGTATAAGAGCAAAGAGAAAACCCCAAACAAAATTTCTAAAGCAACGGTCACAAAAATACCACAAAGATAAAATTGAGTCAATGTGTCCCCTTCAGACTGCGTATAAATAAGAAGCAGAAAGTGCATACTAATTATTTATATAAATCACTGTACATTTGTACTATAGTGTCAAAAATATGTAACGTATGTATCCATTGTGTGTATGTTGTTATATTTACAACGGTAATGTATCTGTCTTGGTAACTTGAAAGCTACATGTAATGCTATATCCGAAATACTAATGCGACTTTTAACTCTGTATTCATCACGCTCGTGATACATGCATAACATGCGAAGAAGTTAAAAGAAACTGTGACGTAGATTCTCTAAATCTTTGAAAGTCGTATGGCATGTCTAGTAGAGTCCTATGTATTATGTTGACAATTTAGGTCACGATAACTTTGATATCTTAAGATTGTATTGACATAGATACCTAAGTGTTCGTTTTAAGGATACTCATGGCCAGTAAATGACCTCTTATTATTTTTCAGTACAGTAGTTACAAGTTGAATGCAGTATTTACCAGTAAATCGATGTCATATTAACATTAATTGACGGCTTTTGATTAGTGTTTAGTTTAACATCATCGTATATCATGATTGCAAACAGATGACGACTTTCTCTTTCTATGAACTTGGCCAGAGGAGAACAGTTTGACATAAATTACTATGACAAGACGCTTCAACCTAGTTTCTCTAATATTAAGACTTGTTGACAGGTGAATTACGATATCATTTTGTGCATAATGTGTCAAAGTCCAAGGTCATGCCAGGCTTGGTCATATAACGATCTTTAAAAAAACCCAGAGAATGAGCGGAGTTAGGTTAGACAATTGTACGTTACTAACATAACAGAAAACATTCTGGCCACTATGTAAAATATGTAAAATATCATTTTCATAGTTAGCATGTGAAGTAAAACAGATTTTAGCATGATAGAGTGATTTATGAACTATACTAAATATAATGGCTTAAGGCAAAACTGATGACCATGTAGGGTTTTAAACATTTAACTGTTATTTGAATATTAACAGAGGTATTTAGCAAATTGTCGATACACTAGTGTCAAATACAATTTGTCAATTCGTCAACAAAAAAATCATAGGAAGGGACATTGTGTGCTTTACAAATATTTTAATTTTCTGCAGGTTTGACTACGTATAATATAAGTCTCGTTTCAGATGAAAGCCTTACCTTTTCGAAAATATATTTCTTTTACATGTTGAAATCAATCGCTACTAATATTGATCACAACTGATAAAGCAGACTGGACAAGAAATGTGTTTATAGAGTTCTTTATAACGTTAACAACAATTCTACACGCAAGCTCGAACTGAATTAAAGAACACTTATTATCATAATTTTCTATAAATAGATACTTCATGATTGGTCTAGCCACCTATGCATGTACCAAATTATAATATCATATTTCATAAATAATGGTATTTTCTCCGTTGAATATAACTTCTAAATTTAGAATGACGTGAGGTAGTCATTTGGTTTGTGCAGTTCGTGCAATTTGTTATATACATGTATTGCCTCGGTCAGTTTGTGATATACATGTATTGCCACGATCACACATATTGTACGTTCAAGTGAACAGTTAATGGCTAGAGAGTTAAACTGTATTCTATTAAAATCTTTTCAGTTAAAATGTTGTGATGGTTCGCAAAAGTATTCTACTCAAATGTCTATTGAAGACGTCCCAGTCAATATTACTTCCATACGGTGAATATCACATAATAATCAAAGCCCAACAAGTCCATAATTGTATAATAATATACAATTATGGACTCGTGAGGTATTGGATATGATGTGATATTCACCAGAAGAGGGTAATATTGACCGAGGCGATATAGAAATAATATTTACTAGGGGAAAAGCCAAAAATCATGAAATATCTATTCTATTTTGCTTCATTGGTCATGCCTGGACTAATGAGATACTGTTTATTTATAGATCATATAATAAAAAATTTAAGAGGCAGTTTCAAAACATATTAACCCCCATAAACCATAAAATATTTAAAAGTAATGCGCATATTTATTTGAATTTTTTCATAACCTTCTTAAACAACTAAACCAACTCTCACAGAATAAAAAAGAATTTTCCCTCAATAAAACATGTATTTTGTAAATAAAATGAACAATTAACGTGAAATGAAGCTAAATACATATGTATAAGCGTAATAACAATCACAGCAAAGTTAAGCAAATTATTTCAGTGAAACTGTACATTCTGTTACACACCACTGCCGATTCAGTTTGATATGAGGTCATATAATTTAAATATTACCTTTTAGTTACTCATTTTATTTCTACCATTGATCATTTTAACTACTTTGTAAAACAAATTCTATAGAACCACAAAGTCAATAAAATCATTAACAAATTTCAAATTTATACGCAGAGTTGGTAAAAGTGATTGAGTGAACTGTGCAAAGTTTTGTTGAAATTTATTTAGTATTTTAAGAGATTCTAATGTTTAGCAGGGTTCACGTGGAATTAGAACTGCCTATGCGACATACATTGTATCACTGGTACATGTTTGAATAGAAAACAGCAGGTTTTAAGTCCGTTTAATGCCTTTAGAGTAAATTTCCGTTTACATTAAGTTAGCTGTAACAATCACAGTAAGAATGTAAACGTTGGTACTATAATAACGGTGTGTCACTTACTTGGCCTCCTGCTGCGATATTACTGTTTCCAGTTTGTGTATTACTCTGTTGTTGATTATCTGTTCTTTCACAGTTGTTTACTTGTTCGCTTATATCTTCTGCTTCTTTGCGAAAGGAAACATCGCTCTCTGAGGCCGTGCCAACGATTTGATCAAGCACCTACATATGACATTGTAGTTTAATATAAATTGTAATTGTTTCAGTGGCTTATATTGAAATTATGCATAAAATATGGTAAAGTGTACAATGCATTGTGTTACGACAAAATGAAAGCATTAACACCACTACATCAGATAAAAAAGAAGACACACATTGGACTTATTTTATGTTTCTGTATTTTTATATCTGCCAGACTCAAGGACTCAAGTAATTTATGTTGTTCAGCTTTCCAGCTGAAATATTGTTTTTGCTCATCAGGTTCAGATATCTGCGCACGAAAGTGTTTGTAAATATGTAAATCTGCATCTACTAAGACATTTAATTACATGTTTTCTGACAGTCGATAAATCTTTGCAATTATCTTAATATTTTTTAGACGAAATAGTAAAATATATGTGCATGATGTTTTAAAATTACAACTAAACTTGATAAATCAAAGCACTGGAGCTCGAGAATATTGGAGTTGCTCGGGCCTTTACAGTAACCAGACAAGATTTCCTACTCTACAAATATCAAATGAAATACGAAGACTAGCAAAGTATAAAACGTTTAAAAAACATAAAACAAACAATAACAAAGTATAAAACGTTTAAAAAAACATAAAAAACAATAACAAACATATACTGTAGGTTTAAAATAAACATTGATTATAAATGTATTTATAGAGAATCCATTCATGTCTCGGAAGTTACGTACAGAAATCAAACATTTTTTTCCAATATAGTTTTGTTCAGAATACGTACAGTAATTTCCTTTTGTAAGTATACCTAATCTTATCATTATGTTTATCCCGCAAATGTTACTTATGGTAGTACATGTTGTAGGAAATCACATGTTAATAGACGTTTGTTTATCGAAATATCACCAGTGTAGTAATTTGGTAAATTGTGTTTGCTATACACATTTAAGTGAAGGAGATATGATTGTCTATACAATGATAGATAACGGTTTGATCCGTAGATGAAATTAAAATGACATAACAACATAACAGTTACCTTTAATTGTACATGCTTCGACGTTTGATAAACATCATCGGAGCCGCAAACAGCATAATCACATGCTTTATTCAGCATTCTAACACTACTGAAAATTTCTCCCATATAGGCAAAGAAAGTTTAAAGCGTGATATAACTACCAAGGATATCACTCTAGGCGTCCGAAACTATTTTTTAGTGCTGAAATTCCCTCCTGCGTAATTTTCACACAACATCCACGAGTGTGCATGCGCTAATACGCTTGGATTGGTATTGTTGTGAATGAATTCACGTGTGTAAAACAAATCATAGAAAAAATTTCTACACTTCCGGTATCGCCAGCAATAACAGCAACAAAATTTTTTAGACGAATAGCGTTTTATTTGAGGAGTAAAAAAGAACAGCCAAAATTTCACGACATGCAAGGAATGCACTGAAAAACTACAAGTTTCAAGACAGCGACTTCATGTAAGCGCAGCAAATAGTACCTAATCGAACATTTTGTTGTTTAAATTTACGTGTTAGAATGAAAAAAGATTTTATTTTTGAGTGATATACCGGTAAGTTTATCACTGTGTGTCGTGTAGAAGCTTCGTAATTAATAACTCAGGCCTTCGGCCTTCGTTATTAGATTACTACGCATCTACACTCCCCACATAACCCTCTCTTTCCCCCACCCTGTAACCCACCTCCTGCTCACTCACTGACCCAGAAAACAAATATTTTTGTTATAAATTTGACCTTAATTCTTACACAATTACACATCTTACATATTCTTAGACAAAATAAATCCATTTTACTGGCGAGCTTTCTTAAAGTCGAGCGTGCTATTATAACACAGCCCTTAGTATGTTCCATGTGAAGTTGGAAATAGATCTTGTTCATAGTCTTTTATCATAAATATTTTGTCTAAAATGATGCTAACATAGCAAAACTAAACACTGTATGACTGATAAGAGTTCTAGTACTAACAGGATTCAAATTTCTTCTATATCAGCCCGAATATTAGGCTTGGCAAATAAAAACGTATTTGACTGACATGCCTGCTACAAAATGTAATAGTTGAACGAGCTGTCATGAGACAACTCTTGTTATTTTTAATGAGTTGTTGGAAAGAGATCTTGTTAATTGTCTTTTATTATAAATGTTTTGTCTAAAATGATGCCAACATGTTTATCGATTTTTTTTCTTGATTGTTTATAAGACCCGGCCGACCCTGGAACTTCTACCTGAGTGAACCTGCCAAGACTCCGGACAGGCGCATGTTGAAGAGAGACAGATGCAGATACAAGGGAATCCGGGTACCTGACCCTAGCTCTTTTACGAATAGACCCCTTGATTCTTTTACATGCTCAGTGTATAGCACTGATACATGTGAGACTACCTCTGGGTTTATAACCAGTTCATCCCTAAATGGGTGGGAAACACTGACAAGCATTTCTGAAATTTCCAGTGCCCCGGCCGGGATTCGAACCGCGGGGACTTCCGGATTGGTATTTCAGAGCGTTAACCACTCTACAACCGCAAAACCCTGTTTGTCGCATAATAAAGCTATTTTCATTTCACTCCATTTTGTAAATAAAAATGTATCCGCGCCGCAAAACTAAAAATTGTATGAATGATAAAAGTTCTAATACTAACCGGATTCAACTGTGCTTCTATATCAGCCGCGATATTAGGCTTGTGCAATGACTTCTGTAAAAGACTCGTCATGAGTTCAAAAAACTTGTTGGGATTCTTCACTTTGTTTCCCGTATCGTCAGGTCGAATGACCTATAAAAATAAGCAGTGCACCCATACATAAACTCATACATTGCTATGTGACAGGTTTGTTAAACAAAATATCGTTACCAACAATTTTTACAGATTTCCCTGCCACACATGTACCACAAGGGAATTGTCCATTTTGACACCAGGATCGTGATCCAAATACACTGTACACTGAGTTGAGGTTATTTAGGCGAAACCACAAACAAAATATCAAAGCTCTCGGCATTGCGTTTTTAACAAGAAGACATTTAAAGTTTCCAATATTGACACATATGGAACCACTAGGGCGGTGCCAATCTAGACACAAGGGACATAAATAGTAAAAACTTAGTAGAGCTTTACCAGACAATGCTAAACACATACTTTCAAAGGTCTAGAAATTGCGGTTTCAGATGAGCAGATTTGTAACTCGTAAGATTTCCCTGTATTACTCTTATATACAACAAGTGACCTTAGACGGGGTAAATTGTGAACCTACGGGCATAAATTGAACATTGAACCAAACTGTGATATAACGACTAGATAATGCTACCCACCAACTTCGTAAGCTTTGAGTCATAAAATATCAAAGGTCTGGCCTTTTCAAAGAAGACGATAACCCTATATTACTCTATTTAATTCAAGTGACCTCAATGCGGGGTCAAATGTAACCCGTTGTGGATAATTTGAACAACAACCAAGAGGACAATAGACAATGCTGTATACCAAATATCTAAGCTATTGATCTTGTAACTCTTGGGGAAAAGATGTCTGGCGCCCGTTTCAACAGTATTTCATTTATATTAAGTTGAGCTCTTTATATAGAAATAATTCCTGAGAAGACTACTAGATTCGTATCTCCATATTAAACATAAACGTGTCTCTACCTAGCTGTTTGGTCTTTAGCGGGGCTCAAACCAATGCCATTTGATCAGTGAAAGGGTTTGTTATGAAAAGTCAGCGGCTATAAGTTACAGCATTCGACCATGAAGGCGGAATCCTGTCTGTAATAAATCACATGCATTTTACGTGTATAAAACAAAAGGCCAACCGTTGTTTATAATCGACCTGCTTTTCCTTATCTAGTATTTAAGTATATGGGACACATTATTTAATAGAATTAGGACAAATGCGAATTTAAATGAAAAAAACATATGTGAAATGAGTATACGTATGAGAACTTTCTTTGTTTATTTAATAAAATCCTTTAGCAAATAGTAGCATTGGTTAAAGCGACTGCACTCCAGATGGACACGTTACGATAAAAAGAGAAAATGTTCAATTTCAAGAAAACAATTGTCATTACTGTATCAGGGGCATTGTATTACATGACAAGTTTTCTAACAAAAGAAACAATTAAAATGTGTTGTTTTGCTTACTTTTATTGTAGAAAATATCACCCC